>LQMZ01002374.1:10443-22518 GCA_001655765.1 Hemisphaericaspora gorwae
TAAATAAATAAGTTAAAAAAAAATTATTCTATATTCTAGGAACTTTTTCTGCTTGTTTAGTTAAAATATCTTGTTCAATCTATATTCTGTAAATAAATTGACTCTCAATTGTAAGTTATTCTAATCTCATCTGTTCAAAGTGTTCTTTAACTTCAGACTGTTGAAGCCAAAAAAAAAGAAAATATGTTTGTTGCCAAAAAAAAGACTGGACTATTCACAACGGATCTGATTTAAGACAGATCGCTCACACATTACTCCCAATTAACTAGGGTATTTCAAGATGGCATCAATTGAACAAGATGATATATTTAACGTCCAGGACGACGAGGACATGGAAGAAGAAGACGAGGAAGAAGAAGAGCAACAACATGAAGAAGACTACCCCATGCATGAAGAATCACAAGCTCCAGATACAGGAGATATAGACGAAGATGAAGAAATGAATGAAGAGGACGATGAAGAGGGAGAGGGAGAAGAGGGTGAAGAGGGCGAGGAAGGGGAAGGAGACGAAGAAGAAGAGGATGAATCGGAGGAAGACGAAGAATCTGAAGAATCCGAGGAAGATGAAGAACCGGATGAAGAAGCTGAAGAGGAAGAGGAAGAAGAAGAAGAAGAGGAAGAAGTCCATACATTGAAAGACGAGGATAAATTTGTTGATGCCAAAGAAACGCAAGAATCCGAAGAGCTTCCTTCTATAATAATTGATGAGCATAAGGATAGGGATGTTGATATACTATTGGGGGAAGACGAATCCAAAGAACCAATCGAAGAACCGCCAATAGAAAAAGCTGAGCCATCAGGAGAAGACAAGGAAGAGCCAATAAAGGAAAAGGAACCGAGTCCGAAACCAGAAGACAAAGACGAGGAAATGACAGATGCTGGAATTCCTCCATCAACTCCACCTCAGGAGGTAAAACCTGAGAATATAACCACCAAAACACCACCACCACCACAAGAAATAAGCGAGTTATCATTCCGAGATCAAGTCATAGTGAAAGCCAAGGTTGCTACTGAGTTTGATATTATCCCACAAGTAGCGATACCATACACTGCCCAATGTCATTCGCTTGCATTTACAGAAGGTCCCAAATGGATACTTACTGGAGGAGAAGATGGATTTATAAGAAAATATGATTTTATTGCTTCCATTCAAGGTAAGGCCCCTTTAACTATGGCCCAGAAACATAATCTTTCCGATTCTTTAACTAATGGTGGTGTTATTTGTTCATATTGGGAAAATGAACAACCTTTAACTAAGAAACAATTAATGGAATCTAATCCTAAATTAAAAGAGAGTGATTTTTCAACAGGGTCTGTAAGTTATGAACCTCGAGTTAATCCAGTATATTCTTTAGATGTTGAAAGAAATGGATATTGGTGTATTTCGGGACTTTTGTCCGGTGGGATATCTTTATATACAATGAGATACAATGAAGGTACTATACATCATTATTTCAACCATGGTAGTAAGGAGAAGAAATGGCGTGGTCATTATGATGCGGTATCTGTCTTGAGATTAAATCAAGACCAAAACAAGTTCTTATCAGGTTCATGGGATAAAACAATTAGAGAATGGGATTTGAACACGGGAAAGACCACGGTACAATTTGCCGGCAGTTCTGGACAAATATCAAACATTCAATATCGTCCACAAGGTATGACCGATGTAACATTAAGTTTCCAAGAGGAAAGTGACGACGTGCCGGAACAACAGGAAACAGAGAATAATAAAAAAGCTGCTGCTGATGACGATGATATCGAATCATTATTTGGAGATGATGAGAATGATGAAAACGATGAAAAGAGAAAGGATGCAGAAGTACAGGATAAAAAGACCACCGTGCCAAATTTTGACACTTCAAAAGTATCTAACAAGACTTATAAAAATGAAAATATTTTCATGTCATCAAGTATCGACGGAACAATTAACATCTGGGATGTAAGAACCGAAAATGCAGTATTAAGACTAGGAGTATCAGAAGGTACACCACCATGGTGTATGTCACTGACCTGGTCTAACAACGGTGACTTCATTTATGCCGGTAGAAGAAATGGTACCGTTGAAGAAATTTCAATCAAGATGCCTCATAAACGAGCCGTTTCTGGTCATCATAAGGATTCTATGGTTCCAAATATTTCCAAATTGTTACAATTCCCCAAGATTTCAGGTCCTGTTAGTGCCATATCAACCATGCCAAACAGTGATTTCTTATTATGTGGTTCAAATGATAATATCAGATTGTACAATTTGAAATTGTATAATGATTTATCTAACTCATCGATCAATGCTAAGAAACAAGCCACTCCTTTCTTAATCGTTCCTGGTCATCAAGGTGGTACTTTGTCTCAATTATATGTCGATGAGTCTGGAAGATTTATGGTCAGTGCAAGTGGTAATAGAGGATGGGGACATGGTACCTACACTGACACTGTATTAGTATACGAAATTGATTTTGAAGGGATATAGAAAACCAAACTGTAATATTAAAAAATGTTGTATGTAATAAAATAACTTAAGTAAAAACCATAAACTAAACTAAATATCTCTTTATTATACCATCTTATCAAACATCCAAAAAAATTAAAATCAAAATCAAAATCAAAACCAATCAATCCAATCCAACCCAATTCAAACCCAAACATTATCTGCGAAAACCATAAATGTTATTTCGTAAAGTCCCTAAACCAACTTGACCAATTGACATTCCCGAAGCAACGACATCAGAATCTTTAACATAGCTATATATATCATTAACAGTCTCTTCGACATTGCTAATTACAGCACCTCCAAGATTATTCAATTCGTGACCTATAAGTGCAATTGAATGGTTGGTGAACAAGTATTCAGATATTCTCCTGAACGGAGCAACTATACTCACAGCCATGAACCTTGAGAGAAGATTTTGATAATGCGAGCTATGTTTAATCAACAAGAAATGTAACATAAACCCGATAAATCCAACTGTTATACTTATCTTGTAGATATTCTTTGTTAAGAACCATTCATGATCTTTCTTCTTTCTCTCATCTATTTCATTGCTGAATAATTTCTTAAAGAAAATCGATGATGTCACTTTATGTAGTGACATTGTCGCTTGCAATGTTAATGAAGATGACAACAGACCAGATGGTGACGATTCTGTTAAGATTGAATTTGCCAATTCTTCTTGCTGTTCTAACAACTTTCTTTGGAATGCCGCGTCATCAATTACTTGCTTCTCTATTTCTTCATCTTGTCTGTGCATTAATTCTACTAGTTTGGAATTATCATTATTTTCAGAAATCGTTCCTGACAACAAGTCCCCATACTTTGAGAACTTTTCAATTTTATCAGTGAATATATTAGAAGTGTTTAATAATACCGAACTCTTGTTGTATTCCTCAAACCATACCGACCAAGTAGTCGACGAAGTTGATAGTTTATTAATAGGAAACTCCTTCAATAGACTCTTTGCGCGATTCAAAATTTGAAGTAAATCACTATCAGTCAACCCATTAAACAAATAAGTGGGCGAAATCGAATTATGAACTAAATCAGGATCCACTTGTTCAAAATCAGTTTCATCATCTTCAATTTTCAAAAATTCCAATATTTTCTTCTTGAAAATAAGTAATGCCGACGAATAAATGTACATATTCACCAAGACCGAATTATAACCTAATCCAAAATCCCATAATGTTAATATCTGAGGCAAGCTGGTCAAATCATGGGAAAAGAAAGTCAACATTGATGATAATCCTTGGAAGAATTTATAGTCATAATGTAATCCATCTGATTGAATATATGAATTTGATGACTGTTTGATCAATTCAAAGAGTTGAGGATCAACGTTCTCTAATATAGTGGGAATCAATCGAAGATGATTGATAGATAAAGTAATATCACTAATCATGTAATCACGTAAATGGAAAATAGATAGTCTTTCTAATATCTTAAATGCCAAATCTTCATTTATATTGTATTCATTGTTGCCTTCATTATCTGAAGATTCATCATCATTTTCTTGAGGGGTATAACAAACCAATAAGACTATACTTGCAATATCATGAAATCCTTGGTAATAGTTTAAGCTCGGATATTTTCTCAATAATTTAATTATTATGTTAGATAATTTCTTCTTTAAACTATTCACATCGGTGGGACTAAATATGGTTGTATATGAATCACTAGTATGATGTTGTAAAGATTGAATGTGATTTAAAATAGTGAATGATCTTTGTATATCCAATTTCACTTGATCTTCATCTTTATGAGGGGGCAAATCAACAAAATTCAAATCTTCCAAGAACAGAGGAGCAGAAAATCCAGCAAGTTTACTATTAATCCCTGAGAGAATGGCACCTCCATTCGGCCCTTCTAATGATATCTGCGAAGATTCCAATGAATTACCTGTTGTCGTTGTTGTTGTGGATGTCGACGTATTTGAACTAATTCCTAAAAGAATTGGCCAGATTTTGGATCTTAATTCATTGTTAATCAATCCATCAGTACATCTCAGTAACTCACTCAAATGGTTTAGAGATTCCTCCCTGTTTTCTTCACCCTTTTTAATGGCATCTTCTAATGCCCTAATCTTCATGGTCTTGATTTGTTCATTGAGTGGAGTTTCTTCACTACTATAGAAGGATTTTCTCAATGTATCAACCTCCATCCAATCTGGATGCAGATGCGATAGAAGAGGTACAGGAGTGTTTGGAATAACTGTGGACATACAATCAAAAAGTAACCTCTCTAAAACCGGGTAGTGTTGATGTCTTTTTCTGGCTATCACTTAAATGCGATAAATCCGAGACTAACTATCTGAGATTGAGTGATGACGTCTTTTGTGCCTTGTTAGGTATTAATTATCTAGCAATTTGCAATGAAAGAAAAATAAATTTGGACAGCAATAAAGATTCAAAACGTCCTCTGCAACTTAGAAGAGAATTTGTATCTCTTTATTAGCAATACAAAAGAAAATGAGTTAATCTTTTGATAACGAGGAAAAACCAAGAAAGCTTTTAAAATAGAGAAAACAGATTTGTGTTTAATTAATTTAATTCATCTTTAATTCATTGAAAAGTTAAAATCTTTTTTCTTCTTCCATTTTGTCGCTCTCACCATACAATTGAAAGAAGTTTATTTAAAAAATCATTTTCAAATGAAGGGGGGGCGGGATTGAGTACTTGTGCACGACTCATGAAATTTCATTATTGTTATCTTGTGAACGTATAGAGTAAATGGTTATACTTGACATTTATCTGTTTTCTAGAAGCTATCTTCTATATGTGAATATTTGAAGTTAAACTTTTATTTTTAATGGGTCTTTTGGAATTGTACACAATCTCATTTAGTCAATTCAATGTCCGAGTCTTATTATTTGATAGTTTTTGTTAGGGATAAGACTTCGAGCGTATTGCCTCTAATAAATTGTAGTCCCAAGAGTCTTTCTATATATGGTAAACATCTAACAAAACTCCAGATCATAGATAACTAACCTAGATTGTCCAATCTCAAACGATTCATCCCTTGAAAACTTACGAGTTTATGAAATAAGACAATCCATTAATATTTATTGTATGTATCCAGATTGTAGGCAAATACCAAATCGGGAAAACTATATGCATCAATTATTGCGTGTAATTACATTTTCATTTTTGTTTCAGCACATATTCTCAATCTGGGGTAAAATTCCGATTGCTGAGCGAATGGTGGGGCATGAGGAAAATTTTGTCTCTCGCGTATAAAAATAGAACGATCCCCAGTATGGACATTTTTTTCATAGCAACCATTTAATAGTTGTTAATTATTCAATACAACAGATAATGTCAATTAAATCTGCAGTTCCTACTTCTGATCTCCAAGTTGAGATTACTTGGTCTGAGGGTCAAGTATCTAAATTTCATAACATCTGGCTCCGTGACAATTGCCGTTGTGAGGAGTGTTTTTTCAACCCTACCAAACAGAAATTAACTAGTGCTGCTACCATTAACCCAGATATCAAACCACATGAAATCAAGATTGGTAGTAAGGACATTGAAATAACTTGGGAACAGAATTCTCATGTCTCAAAGTTTGATTTTTCATGGTTATGGAACCATTCTTATCAACCTCGTTTGATTCCTGCCAAAGCCAAGCTTCAGGGTCTCGAAGAAAAATTATCCCTTGATCTCTGGCAGGTCAAGGATATTAAGGACAAATTACCTTCTGTAGACTACAATGCGGTCATGGCCAGTACTGATGACAATGAAGAAGCCATCAAAGAATGGTCTCTCAAGCTTTGGAAAACTGGGTTTTGTCTCATTGATAATGTTCCCGTTACACCAGAAGATACTGAAAAATTATGTGAAAAATTAAATTATATTAGACCCACACATTATGGTGGATTCTGGGACTTTACTTCCGATTTGGCAAAAGCAGATACTGCATATACTAATTTCGATATTAGTTCCCATACCGATGGTACATATTGGTCCAACACGCCAGGCCTCCAACTTTTCCATTTATTATATCATGATGGACAAGGTGGGACAACCTCCTTAGTTGATGCCTTCAAATGTGCAGAAATTCTTAAAGAAAACCATCCTGAAAGTTATGATATCTTCTGCAAGATCCGCGTTCCTGCTCATTCTGCAGGTGAAGAGAAAGTATGTATCCAGCCTGATGTACCCCAACCGATTTTCAAGTTTGATATCAACGGGGACTTGTTGCAAGTGCGTTGGAACCAGAGTGATAGATCAACTATGGACTCTTGGGCTGATCCTGAAGATGTTCCAAAGTTCTATCAAGCAATTCGGGATTGGGTTTCGATTATTAGTGACCCAGAGAATGAGCTATGGTATCAAATGAAACCAGGTCAATGTTTGATATTTGACAACTGGAGAGTATTCCATTCTAGGAGTGAATTCACCGGCAGGAGAAGATTATGCGGTGCATATATCGAACGTGATGATTTTGTTTCTAGAACTAAGTTGTTGGTCTTGGGTAGACAAGCAGTTTTGGATTCTATTTAAACTGTGTTTATATGAAAAATATACCAAAAATATGGTTTAACTACTTATACTTCTATATTAACAATAAATAGACATGTAACAATTTCCTTTTGGTACTAAAAGAAATACTGGATACCCCTTTCTATAAATCGAACTGGTATACGTTGTGGACTCTACACTTGACTTTTACAAGACTGAAAACTCTTTTAAGAAAAATTGTTTATTTTAAACTCTATAAAACTATAAAAGCAAATCCTCGATAGTATCAAACTTAGACGAAGATTGGAATGTTGTCCCAATCCCATGGGTCGTTGAATCTCAAGTTAATGTCTAACTTGGAGATTTCTTCGAAATCAGCTTCAGTTAAGTCGAAGTCGGTAACAGCTAAGTTTTGAGCTAATCTACCTGGGTTGTTAGACTTTGGAATAACAGCAATGTTTCTTTGGGTGGCCCATCTTAATAAGACTTGAGCTGGGGTCTTACCTAATCTAGCAGAAATAGCCTTGACGGTGTCATGTTCGAATAAGGTTGGGGTGTTTAAAGCTCTGTTTTGTTGTAATTCTAAGAAGGATTGAGGACCGAAAGAAGAGTAAGCGGTGATAGCAATACCTTGCTTTTGAACGAATTCAACCAACTTTGGTTGTTGTAAGTATGGGTGGTGTTCAACTTGTAAAACAGCTGGCTTGATGGTAGCACCTCTGATTAAATCGTAGATTAAACCACCAGTGAAGTTAGAAATACCGATAGACTTGATCTTACCAGCTTCAACTAACTTTTCTAAAGCCTTCCAGGTGTCCAATAATGGAACGTTTTCGTAGTGGAAGTTGTCACCGTCACCACAGTAGAAACCTGGTGGGTACTTTTCTTCTAATGGAACGAATTTGAAAGCAATTGGGAAGTGGATTAAGAATAAATCAACGTAGTCCAATTGTAAATCAGCTAAGGTTCTGTTTAAAGCAGTTTCGACGTTCTTTGGGTCGTGGTAGTTGTTCCATAACTTAGAGGTGATGAATAATTCTTCTCTCTTGACTAAACCTTCATCTAAAGCTCTCTTAAGACCGTCACCAACTTCCTTTTCGTTACCGTAATCTTCAGCACCATCGAATAATCTGTAACCAGCCTTGATAGCGTTGTAGATTTGATCGGCAGCGGTAGCGTTGTCGACTTTCCAACAACCGAAACCAACTAAAGGCATCAAGTGACCTGAGGATAATTTAACAGTAGCCATTTTTTAATGTATGTATTGAATAAACAAATGTATTTGTTGATGAGAAAAAGAAGAAGAAATTGAAACTGAAATTAAAGGAGAAATAGTCCCGTATTTATAGGTTTCAAAAATGTGTTACGATGGTTCAATTGCCTCAGTAAGTGATTGGAAATGATTGGAACTTCTGTCTTAAATGATTTTTTTTTTATTTCGGGGGTCGCAATAAATTATTTTTTCAGTACAGAAAGGAGGTTGTTGCGGGTGGGTAACGTTTTGAGAACAATGGAAAAATTAGAAAAGTAAGGCCCATCCCGAAATGCCACAAAGACAAAGAGAATTGTTTATCCACTTTTTTCTAAGACTGTTAAGATAGTAAAGGAACTGGTTTATCTCTAGTGTGATATCGACTAGATATCATACTATAGGTACTTGATTTGACAAAGATTACTGGGAATTTAACAGATGATCTGGGCGTATTTCAAGTCCATTCTATTTTCTTCTAAAATAACATGAAATGATATTTCCCCAGCAATCCTCGAATCGCAAGATCTACTACATATTAGAACTGCATATTTTTAAGCCTGCCATGCAAAACAAAACTTTCACTGTGTAAGAGAACAAAATTAAAAAAATATTGGTGAGGGGAGGAGTTAAATCTCCGTTAATACGTGACTTGTCCTCAGCTAGGAACCTTCAATCCTCTCCAAAAGATTTCCCTTGGTATCTCCAGAGTTGATAACGCTATAATATAGAAGTTCTACTCCTCTGGAGTCACCGGCAGGTAGACGCATTGAGACAAAACGCCACACAAAGCCTTGGGAAGTATTGATAATGAATTAGCTAACACACATTTAATGCCATGATACACATGGCAGACCTTCAACCTTCTTGCTAACCGCTAATAAGACTTTGTGAACTCGGCCTTTTTTTTGCCCTTTTCTTTTAGTCTTAGTTAGATGACAGAATAATCCTTCCGCAGAAGCTGCAAGAAGGAAAAGAAATTCACCGCTTCAACCTTCTCCTGAATTTAAACACAAAACCGGAATCAATTTTTCCCATACATATAAAATTTTTCACGTTCAATCTTACCTCCATGTTTTGGTAAAAAATTACTTTTTGTACTTTGTTGTGTCTGGGGTCGGTTCTATAATACAATGGTAACTACGGTGATATTAGTCTGTTTGTCCATGGGAATGTTCCAGAGAAGGTAAGATAAATTTAATACATGGTGAGGCGGATTAATTATGAAGAAGCTAAATACTGGGGGAAGAGGTTTTGTGAAAACAAATTGCATGCTGATACATTGTGATTTTACTGTGCATACACATAGGATGTTAAGCTCTATTCATCATTTAGATAGTCATATTACTATTAATAAGAATCACAGGCCTGATTCTCAGGTATATATCTTTTCCGGGTAACTACCCTAAAAATTTATTTTGATGAATGTAAACAAAGTTGGCTGTATTTCATCTAGTGAATTGCTGAAAGTTTTAGACAAGTTTCTTTACGTATCAATCGCAATATTGTTAATTTACACACTTTTGGTTTTGCACTAGTCACAAATACTCCTGTAATAACTTCATCTGCGCGGGGCACATTTCTGAATTTCTTCCTGGAAAAATAATGGAGACACTAAAATATTTTTTGCATTTCTCCAGTTTTTACGGAAAATCCTTCAGAAGGTCGAAGCAGTATCAAGAATCTTCTTACTACATTCAATCTGAAATGACCATAACAATTCTTGGATGTGTTTTAGACTGATAGGGATTATCGGAGTAATTATTAATTTTTCCTGAAGAACGAAATTGTGAATGTGTCAATTTTTCCGGAAAAGTGTTTTATTAGGGGTTTACTCCTATTTTCATGAACTTTTAAAACTCGGTAGTCAATATGTGCTAAAAAGGTTATAAGAAAGGTTAGGGATTGCTCATCTCAAGACATATCCTGATCATTTATGTGCAAGGCCACCTTATGCACTCTAAGAACTTGATGCATAAAAATGTGAGTGTGAGCAAAGAACAAAACCGTAGATTACGAATTTGTAAAAAAGAAATTTCATTGCATGTAACGTTGTATTTTTCTTTTGCGTGTGTGTGTTGCTAAAAATAAAACTTTTTTCAGAATGCTCCACCTGACTGCAACTACTAATGTTGACTCCTACAATTGTTACTTAAGCTCTAATATAATATTACATTATCCTATAAACTCCTAACCTAAAATACAATCTAACAATCCCAATAGTGTAAACATACTCTAACCCAACATATTTCTTAAACTCATAGTTGCTCTGTTCTCTTCAGGACTCTTCATGGAAGCACTAACAGCCATTCCATGAGCAGCTGGTTGAACAGGTGGAAAATCTTTTAATGAAGTAAAACTCAAGACGGTTCTGATAGGAGGCAAGACAGTCCCATTGTTCGCTATACTATCGTTCAATCTTTGGGTGACGGAATCAACCAAGTTTGGACTTGTAGCAGGTCTTATTTGAGGTGAATGTGATGGGGTTTGAAGGGGAGTGTCGTTTGGACTTGTAATTGTAAACTTTCTTGATAAACTGGCCTGCATATTTGTTGCAGGAGGAATAGTTGGTGAGTTTGGTCTAGATTTCTTTAGTTGTGACGGTTGGCCCTGATAGAACTCCAAGTTCAATGAGGTGGATGAATGTTGTTTGATGAGAGGACGTGATTGACCGCTTGAATTTTTGAATGGAGTCATACGTTGTAATGAAGAAAGATTTGAAGATGAAGTATTTCTGATCTTTCCACTTAAAGAACTCAAACTACTGGAACTAGCATTGAATAATCTTGTCTTCAGGAAATATTCACTCAAGTTAGTCAACGATGCAGGAGGATTCATAAATGTACCGCTCGTATCTGGTGAAGTAGCTAACGAATGAGTAGTGCTGTTTGGTTGACTGAAAACACTGCCACTGTGTGAGTAAATACTAGAACTAGATTCAGACTTGCTGATTCCTTGTTCACGTTGCTGTGGTGGGGAGTATGTTTGAGCATTGTTGTGAAGTGGAGGGAGGCGTAATGCATCAGAAGAAATGGCTCTTGACATGACAACTGGCTTTGATAACGCAGCTTGTAATTGATTAGCTTGCGGCATATATTGCTTTTGTGTTTGGAAATTGGTTGGAGAAGAAGGCATTGAGAATACTGCGCTTCCTTGCAGCTTGTAATGATTTGGAATTGGAATGGCTTGTGGAGGGACTGATTGAGGCCTGTTCATCTGTGGTTGCGGGATCGGTTGTTGTTGTGGCTGTGGCATAGCATGAGCTTGAGCAACAACAGGTTGCATGTATCCATTAGGTTGTGGTACAAAATATACCGGGTATGGTTGATGATAAATTCTGTTACCATTACTATCATAACTATAAGCTACAGCAGCAGCAGCAGAAGCAGCATGATTACCATTATTAAAATTGGGTCCTGCGACTCCAACTGCAACTTCATCATTCTTATTCTTTCTCTTTCTTGATGAAGGATTGTTGTGGATTCTCAAGTGTCTGGTTAATTCATCGGATCTACTAAACCTCTTTGCACATCCCGGGAAAGTACATGCATGTGGTTTTTCACCAGTGTGGGTACGGATGTGTCTAGTTTGGTGTTCTAGTCTATGAAATGCCTTTTCGCAATAAGTGCACTTGTATGGTCTATCTTCTTTATTTTTCTTTTCCTTTGGTGGTGACATATTGATGGGTTAAAATGATGAAATGGAAAGGAAAACCCAAACAGAAAAAGCCAGTTACATTTTGGGGGGGATGGTGGTTCCTTTATATCTAACTTTGCATCTTTTTTTTTTCTTGTATCTATTAGGAATCTTCCACTCTCTTACCAGGAAATACTGGAAAAATTTTAATCGCTCAAAATGGTACAAAACCCTAAAAG
>LQMZ01002376.1:0-12677 GCA_001655765.1 Hemisphaericaspora gorwae
CCCAGTCTTTAATTCTTCACTATATCATGTTGAAATATCATAGTTTAGATTGAATTGTTGTTATTGTTGTGTAAACATGCTGACTAAATAATTAAAAAAATATCAATTGTCATAACTTGTCAAATCAAATGATGCTATGTCCCAACTTTTGAATACAGTTAATACTACTAACCATACTTATTTCCAATTAGAAATGAACACTTGTAGACCAATTAATTCACCTCAACCAATCAATACAATTTTCGATATCAATTCAACGGGTGAACTTTTTCAATTTGAAATTACACCTGAACCAATTGAATATTGAAGATTCTGCAAATGGAAATCGCATAACTAGCTTGTATACCCTTTAAATACAATGTATTCGTGATGATATTAAATCCATTCTATTCATTTTCAATTCATATAATTATGTGGTCAATTTTTGCCACCCAGATGAGATTAAACTTGGCTGATAAGGTAGGCGTTTCTTTACTGCTAACTGACATTAGTGAGTAGTTTATTCAAAGACCCCGATCTTATGACTGAGTATAGTTGATCATGGAAGTGTGGTGGTGGTATAGGGTAATCCTTTCTGGTTTAACTCTGCAATATGAAATCAAACTAAGTTTTTTTTTTGAGAAGAGAAAAGAAGAACAAGATGAAAAATTCAACAACCAAAATTGAATTACCTTTGGAAATGATCAAACAAATCCAACAACATTAACACTATGTTAATCAATTAAAATTTCAATCTAAAACCACGTGCTCGTTGATGTTAATATGCTTCCATCTTCTTGATGTCTCCGCTTCAGATCAATCAGTGAATACAATAAATATTTTCATCAACAACGAACTCAAGTATCTCCATTAATGGTTATCCTAGAAGAGATTGTTAGAGAAACTACATGGAATGACATGAATAATTATGGCAACAACACATACTATGAACTATCATGGTTTTATATAACAGGTTGTATTACAATCAGAACCAAATGATGTCTTAAGTTGCATAGATACATGATTCAACCTAATAATAATTCACATGTACTTCTCGACCATACAGATGTCTTCCATAAATCTACCTAAACTTATACACTTTATTCGATTCTTCAATTGAATTTAATCGGGCATAAGCGATATACTAGGACTTGCTATTTCATATGGGGAAGTAGATAAGATTTACTCATTTCAAGTTGCCCTTCACGAAACTCAGGATATACCAATTTAAATGAATCCAGTAAGGCTAATAAGATTGGGATCGTTTGTGGAATTGTTAACGTATCTCACACTGAAAACTGTTCATTTTTCCTTCATCCAATAACTAAAATATCTACATTCGTTCAGTCTTCACTTGTCACTTACAATCAAATCCTCGTCAGTATCGATTGTTTTCCAACTGTGATTGATCTGGTTAAAATGAAACGTAATAACTTGCTGAATCCACTGGCTCCAGGTTATTGATAGGTTTGCATGTTGGATATCCTTATCTAAACTAAAGACCTTGTTTTCTACCTATGAATTTATGAATAATATGTGTATGCACCAACCTACAATTATTTAACATTATACCGTTCATATTCTTATAAGTTCATTCGCTCAAGCTATTATCAAACATCTTGCCAGGAAATACCATGGTTATGAAATTGACACTCGCATTGTAAAGTTTTAATTATTTATATACTTAGAAATTATATGTACTAGATACTATATCGAATCTAACAACAGGTGGATCTACTACAATCAATTATAAGTCTCTTCCACTCTATGCCACATTGACTTCGGTATCCTTATCTCCTTCAGTAAAAATTGGTCATCAAACTTTAACTATGTGAACATTCTACGACACAACGATATCGACCAAAAGTACAAATCTTCTCCATTCTTGGTATCCTCAATTAATTCTAAACACTGGATACTATCAACAGTATGTACAAGTTGAACTTAAAACTGAAAACTCCCTTCTTTTGAAATCCCACTATAATTATGTATGGATTCTACGATGGCAATTTGTAATGTCAATCTAGGAAATATCTAAGATTGATCATCTATATTTCATGAATGGGGGGTACCAATACAATATCATTGAAGGGTAATTATATGCATTCCAATGAACTGGGTGCCCATTCAAGTTAGAATATTGTAACCTGTTCACAATATGGTACACCAATATCATCCATACTATTAATTATGACGAGTCCAAACTTAACGTAAAAGGAAATTCACAACCCCAAACTACCTCCGGACTTCCATTTTCCAAGTTCTTGACACCTTCTATTCGTGGCAATTGTGTTATATCTGACAATTTCTACCTAACGTCAATGGCAATGAATGATCCCGATGATAACGTAACTTGGTTGAGGTTTGGATTATAATTTAGCACAATTGGAAATTTTTCTTATGTTATCTGAAATCGGTGACTTCATCCATTATAATTATCAATTGAACATGATAGGAATATTCACTTATATTACCAGGTTTCATTTATATACGGTCACGTAATATAGAATATTGAATCTCTTCTTAACATTCTTTTTTAGTCTTCTGAGAAGTGTTTCCTTTACTATTATCAATGTATCTACAAAAGTTCTTCTATTTTCCTTTGATTAATTTCACGTCATAGATCGATTCTATTTCTTAGGTGATACAAAATATTCCGTTCAAATAATAGCTATCAAACTCGATCTTGGTAAGACGTTCTTCATTGGAAATATCCTTGTTCAATTTTGAATGGTAAACTTTAAATGGTTAGCTTTGAATGGTTAACTTTTTCATGTTTTAAAGCCAACATGACTGATTTGCCTTTCCAAATTTTCCAATGTATTGTATTCATCGTGTTGAAGAAAGCCCATTCAATTCAAAGACAATACTTTCATTGGTCGTCACTTCAAATTTAAAGTTCTTATACAATCAATTTTTCCAGTATCTTTTAAGAGAATTCTTAAATACAATAACAGTAATAAATTAGTCTACTACATTCTTCATCAACTAGATGTTTTGGTTCAGTATCATTATTATATTTTAAGAATTCCCTTGACCTCTCGTTTTGTATTATCGGGTTAAGCAAAAATAATTTTCTAAGATTAGTCAGTTCTAATGAGTTACTAGTTTCAATCACAAGTCTTAATATCAATTCGAACAAACTTGAGCGATGGTTCACTTTGAGGATTTGCATTTATCTATACTGTAAATCAAATCTAATAGCGTTTCACTCTGAATTTTATACTCTCACTAATTTAATCGAATTTGTTGGATACCCACCGTTTATTTTCAAATGGATTAATTTTGTTCTTTCGGAAAGTAGATTTTATAACTCATTCAAGCATGATTGGGTATGAGGATCGTTTCCATCGAAGTTGTTGGGACATATATGGGCTCACTTTCAATTATTAAAATTTTCCTGGATTGGTATTAAAGCTGAAAGAGAAGGAAAAGAAACCTTGTGAAAATCAAGTTAAAAATTCATTGTAACAAATTGGGGCACGAAATTAAACAGCAAACAAAAGTATGATGGTTATTCTTCAATTGGTTGCAAAATAATTGGATTAATTGCACCACATAATCTCTCACAATCTAAGAACATATTCAAGTGATACTTTAAGGAGTACTAATACCTTTTATATGTGGGGTATGTCTTAGGGGGTTGTTCCATATGATAGATTATACGGGGAATTGGAATTGTTCTTCTACGTATTCAGAAGATCATAGGACTGAACCATGATGAATTAACTCCGTGTCTCTACTTGATCTATCTACCATGTTTTAGAAGGACCACCAGCATAACCATATACATTCACCAAACTAATATGGATTGAAGAGATGATACAAAATTATGATTAATAAGAGAAAAGACATACCTGCAAATTATTAGTTGAAGGCATAATCTTCAACTGGAACCTCTCCTCGTCATCACATCTTCTAGTTGTTACGTAGTCTTTAACGTAGGACTTTTTATGATAACAAATACTTAATGCTTTGACGTATGTTAACCTCAAGAAAAGTGTATTTTATATACGTGGCGAATTAGCTCCATGTCGATACGACGCGAATCTGCCCCAATGCTAGGTAATGTAACTGAAATTCTTGCTGTACTCCATGTTTTCTCTTCAGATATCTCTATTTTATCCCTTGGAAACCAAAAATTGGTAATATCATATTTGCATTATATAAAGAACAAAGAGCTATAAAATAAGAGGGATCAAGTATGTCCAGCACGACAAATTTACACCCTGAAAAGCTTTTCAATTATACTAAACAGTCAACCAACAGGGACGCTTGTGTGTTACTTCACATCTCGCGAATTACTAAATAATCAAGCAACAAAACCTGTAAAACAAACTCTAGCTAAGTTCGTAGGAGTGAAAGGACTGAATGTAGTCTCCTAGAACTAACTTAGACTGAACTACAGTTTCCCCACACAATATAGGATATCTTCTGTTAATCTTTATTTATTTGAGTTATTCTTCGTTTTTATGTAGGTGTCTTTCCCAATTTTCATAATCGTACAAACTCTTCCTCAAAGGCTTGCCCATCTTGAATTTACGTGTTAACTTATGGTATTCAGCATTCTCAGCCAAGTCCAAGCGATTGTCCAAGATGTACTTCATTTCATTTTCATGTAGTGTGGTATATTCATTAGTCAAATAATATTCGATCAATATTTCTTTATCACTTTCCAAAAGTTTTAACATCTTCTCTTGAGTCATACGCCCAATCAAATTAGTCAATTTCTTTTGTTTTTCAACTGCAGAACTGGATTTATACTGTTCAGGTTCAAACAATCCAAGTAACTTTTCTTCTTGTATCCATAATCCAAGACATGGAACGTGGTAGTATCCATCATAATAGCATGTTTTGGTACCAGATGGATATTTACCTTCCAATACTGACATGAAATTATTTGGAATATACAATGGGACACCGTCAACCATTGAATATCTTAATGGAGAAACACTTTCAAAAGTAAGCCAATTGTCTTGTCTATCCGCATATAATTCCACCGATTCGTCATTACTAACCTTGTGTTCAATAAAGGTCTGGAAGTGAGGAGGTGGTTTTTCATTGTTCTTACCAACACCGGAGATATCAATATAGTTTCCTGAATCAACATCAATAAATCTAACATCAATGTGATTAAGATACCTAATGTGTGTTTTATCACGATGATGAAGAAAACTAGAACATTCAATCAAATACTTTCCATATCCTTCAGATAGATCTTCAATAACCAATGTCATATTGTAGTTTGCAGATAATCTGTTTAATTCTATATTTGGCATTTGAATATCAATGTCGTTATCATATGGAAATGTCAATCCGTCCCAATACCAAGAAAGTAAGGTACCATATCCAATCCATGATACAATTCCTTTTTGTTCAGCAAATCTGAACCAATTACGTAATAATCTATTCATAATAATTTGTGAACGTATTTCTAATTGTTTCATGGTCCAACTATCATCTTTAATAAATCTCGTGGCACCATTGAAGAATCTCCAATCATAATGATTCCCGTCGTCTCCGGATTCTGCTTTAATTAAACGGGACAATTTATAATACACAGGTTCTTGTTTAACTGTTATAGAATTTACATATTTCAAACCATTATAATGATTTAATTCTTGTCTGGAAAGCAGTCGTTCTTCAGCGGCATCGGAATTGGCGTTGGCTTCATCATTAATGGCTTTGAGACGGGTTTCATATTTTTCTATCTGTTCAACAATTTGATCTTGTTGGTAATAGAAAGCTCTCTGTGGTAAACAAAGTTCTCTATTAGCATCCTCTGTCTGGCGAGTGACGTGTCTCAATTTGTATATGTCATCATCAGGTGTAAGTACACGAGGTTTGACTAAGTTTTGCAATTCATTAAATGCAGTTTGCGGGTCTAATTCAAGTTCTTTAGGAATTTTTTTAAAAAGATGTGGAGTCATCTTATGACGTTTCAAATAGTTTTTAAATAAATCTGAATGAACAATTCTAGTTCTTGTTGTGGATAATTGAGTTTCGTAAGTACCATCTTTAGATAAGAAAATCAATGAAATTGGATTTTCTTGTTGAGCAAACAAGTAAGAGTTCCCTAACATTATCACTCTCTTGTGAAGGCCTCTATTATGGGGACTTTCTTTTACTATATAACCTGGTAAGAATTCTTTTCGTAATCCAATATCTTCTAACTCTTCAGATGATAAATCAACCAAATTTTTGCAGAAATTACGAGTCTTTGGCTTTCTGTTAACTTTTTCTTTTAACCAATTACAATTTGTTCTTTGATCCCAAGGTTTTGAGAGTTCTTCATTTAACAAGGTCAAATCCACCCAATCTGACCAACTAAATGGTAAAGTGATTAGGTGATCTTTGGTTTTATCGTTTTGGGGATTCTTCGTTTTCAATTGATATTTCAATTCGTCCAAATAAATAGTTAACGTGAATCTTGGATCGTAGAATAATTCCGGTCTATTTGTCCAATTAATAGAGTCATCATCTGGAGGTAGGAAATCTGCAGGGTTTAATTTCACGGAAGGATATTTTATACTTGTATCAGCTAGCCAATAGGAATTATTCTCGTTAGTTTTCACCTTGTTCAATAAGTAAGCTATTTTATCAGAAGTGGTTAACTCATCATATTGTTCTTGTGTTTTATATCGGATTGATAAATCTACTTTGGATGGAAACAGATTGGAATCTTGGTTCAGGTATGTTATTTTCAAATATATGATGTCCACAATCAATATCATTAGCAATATAAATCTAGCGTTCCTAATAATCCTTTTTAACATAGTGTTTGCTCTATCCTTCAAATTAGTTGAAAATTGTGACAAATTATTTCTAACTGGATTTAGATTCAATATTAATTAATCAGTAAAGTAAGTTTTCAACAATTAACAGTGCTCATAACTGATATATGGGGTGATAATTATTCTTAGATGTAACGTAGATGGCAATTGAGTTGTTCCGAAAACCAATACTAAGGATCGGAGCAAGGAGAGTTTAATTAACAGTGTATAGAACTGAAGAGTTTAGATATATATAGAAATGTATTACGGTTTGTTTATGCCTCAAATCAGGTCTATATAAGCTATTCTATAAATGGGCACATTTGATATACTTTATACAAATCTAATTATTTTCTTTTTTTTTTTCGTTTCTTTTGCAACTAAATTTAAAGTTTGTTTATTAATTAAGTTCAGGCAAAAGTATTGTACACAAAACCAGAGTTATTAATAGTCATATTGTCACTTCATAATTTCTTGGCACAATTAGGGAGAATATAGATATGAGAGCAATTGCCATTTGTAAAACCAATATATAGGATTTAGAATTAACTGACATACATATATTATATATTTTGATTGTTAACTAATCGTGCTGCACAACTCGTGAACTATTTTTCGCTAGAATTCAACATTAATGATGTTGAAGTGACGCGGTTAGTTGTATTGGCCATGGGGCAAATAACCTATATTTCGATAGTTTTTAGGTTAACCTATTAAATATTTGTTGACTAAATCTTTTATACTTTTCTTGGCTTTTCTCCTTGCCACCCTATTCATAAATAGAATTGTCAATCAATTCTCTAGCTTTCCAATTAGTAATACCTGACAACCCTTTGTATTGCCAAGATGAATTTTTTACCTATATTGGTTCCTTCATTCGTTCCTTCATTCGTATATATTAAACAATATAGGAACATACATTTTAGATAATAGCATATATATTTGATTTGTAACTTAACCAAACGTCATATATGGTCAAGAACTTTACTAAATGTATAATGCATAAACATGTTCGATATATAACTTTCTCTGATTCTCATTTCTTTCTTTTCTATTTGGACTTTATATTTAAATATAGCTAGATCACGAGTATTACATTAACCCACGCACTATTCCTTAAACAAACTCAAAATGGGCTAAATGTTAACGGGAAAGCACATTAACAAGACGTTTGATAAAGTCGCTGATTAGCTTGAACTCATCGGGAAGAAGTCGATGATTTTAACACTAACCATCGTGCGAGGAATACTAACCAATTCAAGCCACATAGTTGCCTTATAAGAACATTGAAAGCCATGGTAAACTATATGATCCCCTGATGGACCTTCACAAAACCAACAGGGTCCACATTCTGTCATGGAGCGAGAATAATACGGAAAATGGGAATAATATCCAAGAAGGAATAAATGAAAATGATCCAACAGACCTCTTATAACGATGGCATTTTCAGTCAAAATCGCTTCCAATCTGCTTCGGGTACTTGAGCAGTCTGATCAAATTGAGACCAATATTTCCCTAGTCCCTCCACTCCAAAGACTTCAATTTATGTATGTTCGAAATCTAGAACCATTCTTTATACATCTTACTATTTTGAAAGTAATTCCTTACTTGAATATTGGAAAGAAAAGTCTTCGGAAATTTGAGCTAACCCTAGTTACCTGTGATGATGAAATGGTTGCATCAAGAAACAAATACAATGCAAAAAAAGACTGTGACAGATTCGTCATTAAAAAATCTGAGATCTAAACTACCCCAATGAGAAAAGAAATATTTGAAAACATTTCAATCATCTGAAACCCTTTTAAAGGAAACGAAATATTTCGACTATTTGATATCATATATATTTACGACCACGATTACAATTAGCCCCGGATCTGTCACCTTATATATCCTGACATATCACCAGTGTCTGTTTTTGAACAAATTTCATATTCTATTTTCATCTTTTCATAGGGAAGACACCTCATATAACCATTGAAATCGTATTCGTAGGTCAATGGATCAGATAAGACTACATTCTCGATTTACTAATTAGCCGTCTTTCGAATTTGATGATAAGAAAATTGCAAAGCGGATAATGCATTGCCAAGTGTTCCAAATATATCCCAGGCAGATCCATCCTTGTTGATTTGATGCTCCAAGAGAGTTAGAACAATCAACTGTTCCATACTTGGTGTATTCACTTCGAGATTTAATTAGAACCTTAAACAACAATCAGTATTTTCTTCCATGTTTTCCTTGCCTCACAAGCAATTTTTGAACGGCACTTTGATAGAAGAAAGGTAGTACCTCGCTAATCATATTGACTTTAAAATCGACTGTGGAAATAGATTGTAAGATTGTGAAACCTGGTTCCAGTATATGAATAATCCGACTTTCTCCACGTCTTTCAATTGGGTTTGAATATTTCTTAATTGATTGCCGAGCATTTTGACAAGTACTGAAGATATCATTAATCTAAAATATTAATAAGAAATAAACTATAAACTGAACCTATACTACAACTAATAAGCGCCCTTGAATTCCATTATATGGGAGAGTTGTCTCTTTGAAAGGGTTTCTGCACTGGTTTCATCAATATGCCCTAAAGGACTGTTCATGAATGAATCACGCAATCCTTTAAAATAATCCCTTGTTGAATTGGACACGTTGGGGTAAAGAAAATTATTAATTCGAACGTCATGAGAACATCCTTTCACTGGATCTTTACCACTAAACATATTTTCAATCCATGTCCAAGCCGCGGGTGCACCATTGATTGTTTCAGTAATATGGCCAGCTGTTAGGTCTTCTGCAAACTCAAATGAGACAATTTTTTTCTTACACCAAGTATTAAAAACCTTCCTAACGTCTGAAATAGGAACCACTGAATCAAAGGTACCGTGATATACAAAGATTGGGATTTCCGGCATAATATCTTGTGCTAAGGACACCAAAGAATTTTCGTGCACCACCTTGAAAACTTCCTCCTCTTTTAGCAAATCAAATCCTTTTGGAAACACTGGATCATCCCCTGAAAAAAAATCTATACCCATATATTTGATCAATGCACTTCCTAGACAATATTTGGAGCCTCCTTCTAAGATATTTAGGTGTTTTGGATTTGCTTCCGCGAACATCTTCTTTTTGAATGCCGGATATTCGTTGGCTAACCCATTCAAGGCATTTGTGACAAGTGCCGAGAATATTTTACCATCAGTGGCCTCAGCCGTTGCGGTAATATTTGTAACAAAACCTCCCAACGCAACTCCGATTAAGTTGTTTGACAATTCTGGAGCATATGAAGGCTGTAAGCTAGCAGCCCATGAGGATGCCAATGATCCCCCCGAATATCCCCACATTACAACTTTGGCATTTTCGTCTATGCCTGTGGTATTTTTAGTCTGGAGTACCGCCCTTATTGAATTTAGAACCGCTTGTCCGGATTGCTTTCCCACAGTGAATGTGGATTTTGGGCCTTCATAATCTGGACTGACAACGTAATATCCATTTTGCAAAGCCATGACAATAAATGTCATATCTACTTGAGTAGCAACAGTTGAAAGCAGTGAGCCAAAAAGAAATCCGTATGATGGTGAACAGTTTATGTTTGAAGAGTCTTCAAAAGTTTGGTATGATATAACCTTAGAAGGGTCGCTATTGTATGGCTCCATGATAGTGGTAACAACAACATTGGGTTCGCCGAAGGAATCTTCAGATCTAAGCAAAACTTGCCATGTATTTTTAATATCGATCGGAAAGAACAAGCTGGCGACCCTGCTAGGAGGATTTCTGATCTTCAAGACTTCACCAGGTTTGGCATCTTCATATCCGCTTGGAGGTTTATAGAAATCATCTTTCTCTGGTAATGGTGTGTTAATAAACGTTCCTAAAGCCAGGCAAACTAAAGTTGCCGCAGTCAATAACGTAAAGTAAATCTTCATTTTTACTTACACTTTCTTCACTAAATTTTCAAGGAAGGTTGTACTTTCTGTTTTATTTATATGGGGCATGATTGGAACCAGAAGAATCTCCTGATTTGGATATAGGTTATTGCGTTATTGCAACAATACAATCTATTTTTTCTTGTGAAATTTTGATGTAAAATCATACTCTTGGTTTGTACAATAGAAAGCAATGTAATGCATACTCCGCGCCATAATGTTGTAAGGTGCTGGTTCTAATAAATGAGCTTAGCTGTCTCTTCTTGGCCATAGCTATAACGATCAAACATTTCCTCCTCTCTATTTAGTTTGTTTAGTTCTTCAATCCACATCCTGATTCAATCCTCCTTATGGAACATTCTCCATTTTAATACAAGAAATAAGGTTTAGATATTGCCTAATCTAGCAAAATATAAGATAAGCCATCGTCAAAACTACCCCACAGAGAACAAAACGGGTGCTGGGAAGTTCTAAAAATCTGTAGAAAAAACAATTGCGAAATTTTTACTATTGTCTCATGATATTATTACAATATAAATATGCTCCAATTCTATAAAATGCAAACCGGTCAGACTATAACCATTACTTTTGCAAAATTTCTTTTGGGGTAAACAAGATCTTTATATGCTTCTCCTTGTGAGTGATCAATTCTTTGAACCCTTTCTCAACTCCATCTTCTAAGCTGATAACCGAAGTAATTAAAGTCTTCAATTCCTTAACTGGAATAAGACCTGATTCAATAGCTTCCAAAGCTTCCTCAAAATCTTCTTTGACAAAACAAATAGATCCAGTGACAATCTTTTCTGTAAATGTGGTTTGCATTGGGAAATATGGAATGGCCTTGTGGGCCCAAACCGCAACATTTGTAGCAGTTCCCCTTATACTCAATGTACGCAACCCAGTTTCAAAGGTAGCAGGTACTCCAGAACAATCATAAGAATAGTTGAAACCATGACCTCTTGGAGACATTGCCCTCAATTGTTCAACACATTCATCTACCGATTTTCCAGTTGGATCAAAGACTTCTACTCCTAATTTCTCGGCCAATTGTCTTCTGGCCAAGGCTGGTTCACTAAGCACGATATGGCCTACTTTGTGACCTTTCAATGCAAAGATTGTTGTTAAACCGATTGGTCCTCCTCCTAAAATCAATGCACTTTGACCTTCTTGATATCTTGAAACTCTCACAGCATGCCAACTAACAGCAATTGGTTGAACTAAAGCTGCAACATCCATTGGTATGATATCTTCATTGAACTTAATCACTTTAGATGCAGCAGTCACCAAATATTCTGATAATCCTCCATTAGTAAATCCTAAGCCAGTTAAACCCAAGTAATCACATGCATTATAATGACCAGCCGTGCAACTTGGACATTTCGGTTTATCAAAATTAGGCGTATCTGGAAATCTGTATCTATCAAAACAAGTACCTGTCACTTCAACCACAACCTTGTCACCCTTTTTTACACTAGTGACCTCCGACCCCACTTCACAAATTTCACCACTTATTTCATGACCCATGCATTGAGGATATGGGAGATTTGAAACTTCGTTGTTTGTACCTTTAGCACTAAAGAAAATTGGTCCATCTGTATATTCTTTTAAATCAGATCCACAAATCCCACAGTAATGGACTTTGATCTTGACATCATCTGCACGAACAATTTGTGGTTCTGGAAAATCTTCGTGGAATTGGATATCTCCTCTATCGTGATACACAATTGCTTTCATATGTTTGTATTGGTTATTATAGTATCGATTGATATAATATGCGAGAAAGAAAAGTTTAGAAGGATATAAGAAGATGAATGTAAACTATTTATAAAGCTCTGAAAGTAGAAATTGACCAGGGAAAAAAAAATTGTTACGAACTTGTGGGTGATGCATTATTTTGTGTTTCCAACCAATGGAAAAATTCATGATGCATGGCAGTACATTGTGGCAAATGGATTATGCAAGAGAATTCGAAGTAATATAATATTTTTTACCCTCTCTGATA
>LQMZ01002383.1:0-17406 GCA_001655765.1 Hemisphaericaspora gorwae
GCTAATTTACTGGAGCATCTGACCAAGCTGGAGAGACACTATTTGCTTACAGAATTCACTATTTACGGTAAATTTACATTTCGAAAATTGCTCAGTTCAAACTTATGATCTTTTTATTTTGGTTGAAAAGTAAAATCCTGATAAAGCCTTAAAATTTATTTTGATTCTACCTGATTCATCGTTTACACGACTCGCTTTTAATTTGATTTCTACAATAATATTTAAAAAAATCTATATACAGGAAATATCAAATTGGAAACATAAGAAAAAAAATCAAAATATTAGGAGAACAAAACTAGGCATCACACGCAAATTATTTTTGAAGAATTATCAAATATATCAATTTATTTTAAATATGAAATATTAAACGATGTCGGATGTGTACTATAGATTTAGTCAAGTTGTTTTGGTTTTCAAAACAAAGTATATTTGAATATTACTTCTCGTTGTTAAATACTGCATGTTCGTTAAGATTATAGTATGTTACTAATTTGGATAACCTGATTAGCTATAGGTGCTGGAGAACATGTTGATTTAGATATGGATAGTCTATGCATGTTTCTTGTTAATGCGGTATGTTGTAAATTGAAGTTTTGTTTGTAATGAGGAAGATGGTATTCGAAAAGATTAGCCGCTTGATGTAGGTGTGTATTAGTGAGTTGGTTGAATTAAAGTGAAACTGAAGTGAAACTGTTCGTGTAAAGGGAGAGTGCACCGTCCTGTCTTTTATACATTGATGAGGTTCTTCAGTAGCAATAGAATCGCTATGATATGAATTAGAAATTTTGAATACGGCGTTGAGTTGAAGATATCTATACAAATGATTGAGGATTGAAGTTTATTCGAGAGGTAGAGTTTGGAATGATTCAATTGAGCCCATTCCACATTCCGCCACCAAAAAGAGGATATTACGCATATTGATGTGATAAGGAGTAATTATATATATACCTTGGTCAATAATAGGTTTGTTGTCTATAGAATTGTAATCGTTCTAAATATATACTGATGAACCGAATGAGTTAATGGAACTAGGTATGGTTCGAGTAGTTGTGAAGCTCGGTTATTGGTTAAGAATTTGGTAGAAGCAAGATCTTGATAGGGTAATAGAAAATATGACAATTGTTTCTTGGAAAAGGTTTCAATTCATAGAATACCACACAGGTAAAAAACGCTTAGCTTGTTGATTAATACATATAGAAATAGTTCTACTATCTATAACATGCGTGATTGGTCATTACACATAACATTTTTTTGGGAAATCAAACCAGGGCTCCAACCAGAGTGTCTTCACCTTTCAGCTCTCGTCTGCCGGTGATACTTTTTCTCATTTCTTTGACAGACAATTCGAGGTTAGCAATAACCGCATTTATTGACTCTAATTTTGGTTCAGTACGAGACCAAGTATTCTTCTGATAGTTATCGAAGAATTCCACCAACTGGCTGATGCCATAGTCGAAAGTGAACAGGCCAGTTTCATAGTTAAAATCTTGCAATTGGTTACCGTTGTGAATGAATGAATCATTTGTATGAACTGGGGACGAGTCAGCACTGTTATACTTCGTTCTGAAATGTCGAATTCTTATCTTTTGATCATGATTTTCAAATTCAATCATACGTTTATATTCGCGTGACATATCATTATAGCATGAATTTATCATTGGATAGTTGTTTAAATTGATGATGGTATTTATTCCAAAATTTGTGAGCATTACCTCTCGGGTATCTAACTTTTGTGGTTTTAGCTTCAAAATATCGTCGATGTCAAGATTTAAATCTTCGGTTTCAATCAGTTGTAAATGACATTCGTTAACATGATAGTGCGCTTGTAAATAGCTATTAATAATCTGCTGACGATTAGTGAAGAAGGTTATAATTCGAATTAACTTGGTAGATAAGTTGTATAAGTATTGAAATTGCTTTGGATCAGAGACTTCATTGATGGAAAATTGGTAAATTTGATTATTGAAATCTTCATGAGGGTGCAAAACGTTTAAAGCATCGACTAGAGTAATACTTCTTAGGGCAGGGAAAATGTTAGCCAATGCATTTCCAATAGCAGGATAAAACAAGTAAAATGCCTTCTTTAATGGTGACATCTTCTCACCTATGGAGAGAGCATAACTAGGAATAACGTTGAACCATCTCACTAATAAATCAAATAACATCGAGGGAGAAATGAATATTAGACTTCCAGTCTTATCATGTACGTTGTAATGTGATGCACAAGCTTTATTGATAGATCTCATCTTCGGATAAATATCATCAATCAATGTCTTCAAAAAGGCCTCTACTTCAATATATGCTTTAATTATGTAACCATTATTCTCACTAGTCAATTCCTGATTGTAATTGATAAAGGTCTTAAATTCTATCAAGTCATTATATAGTTCCTTGATTACATCAAACTGATAATCGGGAATCACAGAAGCAGCCATGTCACATTTCAAAATATGAATAAGTATGCAAAGAGTAGGAGGAATTTCATCAACGGAATTACATTTGCTAACGACTTTGCCCATAAGTGATGTCGCGCCGCCATATATCAGACTGAGTGACTCTATATTAGTATGATTATGCAAATACAGCGAGAATCCCGCATACCATGAAATTGTTGTAGAATACTCTGGTTCTAGACTGGTAATTGACTCTCGCAAGTCCTTAATCAATACTCCATAGTAGTTGTATGATTTATTAGTCAATTGTTCCAAAGCCTCTGGAGTGAAGCATGTCAAATTTGTGCCAGAATGAATCGATTTATTGCATACTTTAAGAACAACATTTAAAGCTCTATCCATAAAAAAGGAAAAATATACCTCAAAACTTATTGCTTTATTGAATACTGAAGTCCAGATTGCATCAACATTTTGTTTACTCCACATCGGAACCATCATCCCTTTGACTTCTTCTTTGATACCTTTATCTTTCTGATATACTTCATTATTAATTGCAACTTCCAATTTTTTGGGATATCGCAATAGACTGAAAGTATCAGTACTTGGCATTGCATTTGCAAGTGGAGTATTTTTTGTTTCCATTCGCGGCTGTGAAAACCCAATCTCATTATAGGCAGCAAACATGAGATCATTGAATTCTGTGGAGCGGCTCCCCCCATAGTTACTAATATCTTCCTCTTCATCGTTATCTAGTATCATCGGATCAATAGAAGATTCAGCGGAATAAGTATTGGGAATTTCAAAAGATACATTATTATTGTCATTGTAAATTTTGATTATCGAATCAAAGTACATATCCAGTTTTATTTCATTTGCGGATGACGGAAGATTAAAATAACTAAAACTATCTTGTGGAACGTTGCTAAATATATTGGGTGGGGTAGACTCCGTTGCAATCTCGTTAGGAATTGGCATTCGGAAGTAATTGGTAAGTAGCTGGTCGCTACTATTTGGGGTCTCCGACAAGAAGGAAGGAGCTTTTGAATTGATAGTCGAAGCAGTGGAGAAGTCATTATTCGACATAAATGAAAGGTGAGAATTGTTAAAAACATCACTATTCATCAATTGCATCGGTGGTTGTTCGGTAGTTGGTGCTGGTGGAGGTTGAATTGGCTCATGGTTTGCAGTTTTGTATTTTTCGATTACTCCTGATCTTGATGACAATGCTTCAGATTGTGGTATCAATTGTTCTTTTTGATGATGATGGTGATTTTGCTGATATTGCTGCTGTTCTTTCTTGGCATTTTTCTTCCTAATGATTTCTAGCTTGTCTTTGGGAAAATCCAAATATCCACAATGATAACTTTTTTTAATACAATTTAAACAGGATGGAAGTTCTTCAGAACACTTAATTCTTTTTGCCTTACAATTAGGACAACCTAACGTATGTTAGTACAAAGGCAAGATATTTTAAATAGGTTGAAAAATACTTACCGTCTCTTGAGTTTTTATGGGTTTTTCTGGTTTTTCTTTCCGTTGTTCTTGCAAGAGTAGGGTGTGGATAAACCATAACTTGCATCTGGGGAGGTGAATTGTAATGAGTATATATGCAATTATAATGCAATTAAACTTTAAATGAAGGGTGACTGATGTAATAGAAGATATTGATAACTAACACTTATAATGGGTTAGATCAAACCAAAAACTAGATGGATTTTTGGTCTTTATTTATAATAAAATGATTGTAGAAAAAATGCAGGGTTCATTACACAAAACTGACGTGCGTTTTCCAATATTTTTTTTCCTCTCTGATTGATCATTCGAGTAAGGTTTTATTTTTTGTTTGTTGTCCTTTTTAAAAAGCCTTTCCTTTTGAGAAATCTTTCATTGTTCTAAATATTATTATCTTTTTTATGTTCTATGTTCCATTGTTGTTTGGTTCTAGAAAAAATTTGTGAGTTGCTTTGGCATAAAAAGAGATCACCGACTTGGAAAGGCGGTTCTAAGAAAATATTGAAGTTTTAAAATTTCATAAAATTTCACTGAGAAAGAATTCAAATGACCAGTTTTGGTCTTCCCAGACAACGCCTTAGACTCATATACCCCATCCTGCTTTCATCATATTGTCAGGAAATGCTTTTGTTTTTGGGCAAACAGTGCAAGTTGACATGATTTGTGAATGGATACTTCAATTTCACACTAGTTTGGAACGGACGTGGCTAATGTTGCGAACAAATTTAAAAAATATGTTTCTCATATCTTTAAAAGTGATAGTTGGCAAACGTTTTTAACGAGTCTAGAGGATTCTTCCTTTCTCAATAGTTCCTATATTCTACTTCTCTGGAGCATAATAAACATCCCATAATTATTATACACTTTTCTTTGCTGCTTCGCCATCTGCAATGGAAATGTGGAAAAATGAATTAAAGTTTTGACATTTTTTTATATTTTATTTCTCGTATATTTTTTTTTTACCCCGATTTGATAAGAAAGGCGATCAATGGTCATTATCAAAAGAAGGCTGGTACAATAAAAGAATATTTTTTTCATCTTGTGAAATGTGACAACAGAACAAACAGATTTCGGAAACGAGCCTCGACTATATTGCAGGATGAACAGGTTCTTGCTTTCAATTCCGAATGATACTTTTCTGAAAGTCAGTGGGCTGACCTCAAGTTAATTTTTGAAATTATGGTTGCATAAATCGGTGAGCCACCCTTAGTTAGGGAGAAGTCGGAGAATCCCTAAAAATGAAGTTTAAAACAGATATCAATTAACGAATCTGCGGAGACGTGGGATAATTTTTTCTATTTTTTTGTTTTGTAAAAAAGAAAACGTTGTTGAAAATAATATTTTTAACGCAGAAAATAATTATTTAGTGGGATTTCTCTACGAACTATGGAGTCTAGATCTAGATGAAAGAGGGGTTTGTATGAATATCAGCTGATGATGATGGCTTTTCTTTTTTGCCATATTGCGTTTAGAATTATATATCACATACGTCATAGTTTACCTCGCTTGTAATTAGAAAAAAACAGATAGAATGCTTCGTATTTTCTAGAAATCGTAAATCTATTTATACCAATATCAGTCGAAATCATATCTATTTTTAAATTTCATAATCTTGAAAATTATTCATTTTCCAGTTTTCTAATTCAATCAAATGCCTCATCGTTGGTCTTCCATGAGGGCAATTCCATGGTTTATCTAATTTACTTAAGTTATTGACAATTTGGTTCATTTTAAAATTTGTTAAAGACTGGCCAATCATTATACTGCTACGACAAGCCTTCATGGCAACTATTTTTCGAATTTTGTCACATTTAATATTTTTATTGTGAGGCTGCTCATTAATTAAGTTGAGCAATTCGTAGAAGTCATCCATTGAAAATACAATGCTTTGATATATTGGCCATGAAGTTACTGAAATTCTGTTACCTGGAGGGTTATCCTGATTAATATGCAATTTAAATCCATTCTTAATGAATATATTCTCATGCTCTATTACTAGCATCTCGTCGATTATGCTAAACTCGAGCTTTTTAGGAACGATTAATTGCTGATACTTAATTTGGAAATTTTCAAGCAAATTCTCAAAATTAAACTTCTCGTCGCTCGCATGTTGATCAATAATAAACAAGTTACTTTGATTATGACTAACAAGTATGAATCCCAAATTGAATTGCCCAATTAATTTCATGGATGAAAAATCCGATTTGCTGATATGAAAGAGCTTCGTATCGTCATCCAAGTGATCATTTACTGTTAAGTCTCCTTGCTTATGATGATCATTTCCGAAATCTTTCAATGCCAAACTCGACAATAATTCCTCAGAACTATAAAAAGCTGTCAAACTATGTAGAACATTCTGTCTTTTTACTCTCCTGCTAGGACGCTCTGTTTGCTTCTCCTCAAACTCTTTAGATCCAATCTCAATAGTCAAGGTATCGGTATTCACAGGGTAAAAATTTATTCCGTGTTTGTCCTCTGGATGAATACAGTGCTCATCATGCTCAATATGTTCTGATGGATCTAAGATAGACGATTGTACCATCCCAGAGCTGAAAAGGGAATCATCTTCAACGTTGCTCTGAGAGGAGTCCGAGACTTTCGATATTAACTCTGAAGTTCTTCCTGTATGATGATGAGATATGTCCTTATACTCTTCTGTACTTTTGATAGCATGTTCTCGTTCAAAAGGGACTTCTTCATCATCTTCATCATCTTCATCAACGTCTTCATCAACGTCTTCCTCTAGGTTTTCATCTGCATCAGACTCGGGATTTTGTTGACTTTGCGGCTGCTGTAAAACATCAAGGTCTAGTATTGCTGTAACCTCTCTGGTACGGTAATTCACCTCCACAAGCTCTTCACCTTCTAAGTCTTTTACTTTTCTTATTTCTTCACTCGCTTCTTTAGCTTTTGCTGGAATCATATTCTCATCAAATCTTGCAGCTACCCTTCGAGTTCCTAATTCCAATATATCTCGTTGTCTTTTCCTGTTAAGTGGGCTCTGTTCATATGAATCTTGTTCTATGTTGTTAACATCAACCTTTAATTTGTCGGGATATTGAAGAGCTCCTTGCTCTACTTCTTGGTCAACCAGTGTGATAATTGTTTGCAAGGATACATTGTTATTTTTGGGAATTACAACACAGTCTTGAGATTCGTAGAATTCAATTAGCCTTTGTCTGATTGTCTCCAAAAGATCCGACTCCTGGTGGATTAATACTCTGGATTTATCAGGCATAAGATTAACATCCAATTTATTTGATTTTATCACCAAATTTATAACAAAGATTGGAAATTGAACGTGATTGAAATTCTTGTAAACATCATTAATCAATTTTGATAAACCCTTATAGACAATTGGACGCTTATTTATGAACAAAAATTGTCTATCTTGAGTTGAGCGGCCAAGCCCAAATGAATATGAAGAAATATACCCTACTAGTCTAACATCTGGGTTGATATCTAATTCAATAGGTAGTAAATTTTTATTCCCATTATTTCCAAATATTGAAATCATATTGTCTATTATTGAACAGTCTTTACCTTTGGTTGATAGAACCAATTGCTTCTTGGAATTGATGACATTATAAACTGTAAATTTAATCTCAGGGTATATCAATAAATAATTGGTTAGCCAACTAACGGCCTTATGAAACTCTCTTTTGCTATTCTTTGTGAAATTTTTCAATCTAACTGGCAAGTTATAGAAAATCTGATCAACCTTTATCAGTGTACCTGATTTACTACTAATACCGCCAATTTTCTCTATTTTCGAAGATAATTTACCAATGTGATCATATTTTAGATGATAGTTTTTAGGATAGTCTTCAATAGTATTGGTGATCACTGTAACTGATTTAGATACAGAACATACAGAATTTAATGCTTCCCCTCTAAACCCTAACGTTGATAAGGAATCTAAATCTTCAAAAACCGACAATTTAGAAGTATGACTTCTAAGGCACACTGTTTCAAAATCGGTCTGTTCTATACCATTACCATTATCTTGAACTGTAATGGAATCTATCCCGAAATTCATAAATGTTATCTCAATTTTGTTACTAGAAGCATCTATGGAATTTTCAATTAACTCTTTAATAATTGTTTTTAGATCAATAATTACTTGACCGGAAGTAATCTTTGAGACATCAGTCTTATCTATTGTTTCTATCTGCTTGGGCATGTTTCTTTGTTTATTGTTAATATAATTCAATCTCTTTAAATCAACAAAAATTTTAGGAAACGCGTTTTTCAATTTATTCTATTTATCTTAATTTTTTTGGGACTATAGTGCGAAGCTGAATAATCACCAACATCCTGACTTCAGTTAGCAAGATTTGAGACTTCATGGGTCTATCATCAACGTCAGACTTACCTCCACTAACTATTAATAATGTATTATTGACGTTTAAGGAATTCTTTATTGTGTGGATAAATCAAATATTGTATTACAATCAAATTTATGAAAAATCAATTTATGATCAGTTCAAATCATTTGAATTAATTGTATTCAAGAATAGACATCCTGGTTTACAACAATATTTCGAAGATTTAATATCAAATATCATTGATAATTTATTTTTAAACAAGAAACAGTTAAACGGCTTAAATGAGATTAAGTGCGTGATTTACAGCACTAAAAGTAATCAGGTAAAACGACAATACCTGATCAAGTTTCATCAGTTCATGACCAATCTTGGAAGTACCATTGACAAAGTCGATAACACGCTCTACCATGAAAATGATAACTCATCGCGGATAAATATCGAAGGATTGGATTGGCAAGAAATCTATACTCAGTTTAATTCAATTGTTTTTCATCATGTCCAAGAATTGCGGAGTACTCAGTATGAAGAAAGTGATGATTACTTCTTCAAGATCTTGGTTGATTTGGACAAACTGGTGAACGTAACAACATCCAATTGGGTGAGATTGGAAGAACAAAATAAAAACCGAAAAGAACGTTTCGAAAAGAACTACACTGCTATAGGAACGGTCGATTTACGAGTGTTGAACTTTGATCTCCATAGTGAACGTTGGACTATATAAATAACATGGTACTAATAAATAGGTTGGGTAATATATACAATATTAATAATTAATTCTTCACCTTATTGTTCAATCCAAAAATACTTTTCAAATTTTCATACATAAAGTACGAAATCGACACTGCCGGAGCAACTTTTGCCAAATTGGGTACTAGACCTTTGAACAAACCAGGATATCCCTCTCTCGCTATTGTTTTATGTAAAACATCTGTGAATCCATTGTACGTATAAGGATGAGCATATGTACCTTGAGCTTGCAATCTAGTTCTTAGTAAGTTTATTGGGTAGACAACTGTTGCTCCAAATGTTCCTGATAGAGCCCCTAAACTTAAAACCATATAATTTGGCAACTTGACATCTTCCTCTCTAATTCCAGTTTTCTTACTTTGACGTTTCACCAACCAATTCTTAATGGTAGAGAAGGTTCCTAAATCCAACGCCGCATAAGGGAAAATTCCACTGGTACCGACGAGCAATCCACGGTAGAATATTCTAACACCTCCTTCTTGGAACATACCTTTAATTGTGTGAATGAGCAAGGCATTTCCTTTGAGAGAACTATCAAGATTTGAACATTGCAATCTGAATTTCAACGTGTCAATTGGGTACACGGTAAGTTGAGCTATAACACCACCAAACCCACCAGCCAAGTAGGTTGACAACTTTGACATCTTGGAGACATCATCCACACCTTCAATTCTTGCTAAGAATCTTTTTGCTGCCTCAAAGGAACCAAATTTCATGGCAGCTTCTGGGAAAACCTTAATCACATTTAACCCATTTCCAACATAAAATGCTTTGAATCCACCTTGCTTCCAAATTGTCCTTGCTGCTTGAACCATAGGTGATCTTATAGTCTTCTCACGCAAAGAAGCCGTAGCAGCTGCAGCTTTTTCCTGAGCAACTTGCATCTCAGCATGTGCCAATTTTTTTCGCAATTCATCGATTATGTGTTTTTCTGCACCAGATGCTATCTGGTGTGCGATTTCTCGTTTTGAGTGCAATATCGTTGAAGTCAAATCTGTTCTTGCAATCAAAAACACCTTGATTCTATCAAACGGTGCTGTACAAGTTCTCGAAACTACCCCTGAGAAACCTCCCGCCAAGAAGAATCCAAAACCATTTAGAAATTGATGAATTAAAGTAACATCACCATCGGAACTTAAATCAAACTCTTCAACCATAAAATTATAAGCAGTTTTTATTCTTGAACCGTTCAACCTTGGCATTAACAATAGGAACTGTCGAAACTCGTCGTATGTTATATAGCCATCATTTTTGTGGTCAATCTGTTTAAATAATAGGTCGATATTGTAATCGCTTGGATTTACGTTAAGTGATTGTTTTAAGTATAGAACAAAATCTGCTTTGTTTAGTCTCCCATCATTATCTTGATCAATTTTATTAAATCCTTTTAATATTTGATCATCTGTAGTTGATAGATACACTTTAAAATCATTGAAGTCAATTATCTTATCGTTGTTCGAATCAAATGAATTGAAGATTTTTTGTATAAATTCCGGATTTGAACTTATAGGGTGATTAATTGACTTTATTGCTTTCTTAAAGTCGCTTAGGGTGATTTCTCCTGTCTGTTGTATATCTAACTTCTTAAATAGTGCCTCATAATCATCAGGTTTGGATGGCCTAGCACTTTCAAATGTGGTATTCTTATTGAGCAGTGACTTGCTAGCTGGTGGGTATGCAGATGATGAAAGCGAAGACGGCTGTTGATAGGTAATTACTGGGGTATGGTTCTCTGACATTTAACACTTACAACTCTATTATAATTTAATGTAAGGAAAGGAATGAAAAGTATCGATGATTAGTCGAAAGATCGTGAAAGGTCAATACGAATTTCGGGCGAAATTTTTTTAAAGTCTTCAGAACGGCTTTTTTTTTTGGTTTGTTCCCAAACGCTCCCGGGAAAGATTTTAGTTTTGATAGAAGTTTAAATTAAAAATATGCAAATATCATTAAGCATTAAATGAAGTCTTATAAATCCTACTTTAGAGTTGTGACATTTTCGGCTACTAACACACAATTTAAGTGAAGCATATGAATGATTCCAAAAATCAATGGAAAACCATTGTTGTTCATTTTCGCTAACCATTTCCATTTTGGTTAAGTGTTTATATTTTATTGCGAAATTTTGACTAAAAATTATTGAAACCATACAAGATGCCGAGCATAAATACCCAATAAACCGCCGAATAATGACAGAAATTCATTTACCAAAGCCTTTCTAAATTATGAAAGAAGAATGATATGCCACCTTTTGCGGGTGTTAACTTTCTATGAGGTGAAATCCAATGTGAATGAATATAAAAGGGAATCGATGGACCTTCAATTAATAACAATCAAACTACACTAATCTTGTAATAATAGAAAAAATTGATTCATAAGTAGAAAATTATACTAAAATTAAACAGAATATAAACAATGAATACATTTTCTTTTCTTTTTAGCCTTAGAGCCCACTTGGGGACAAGAACTTGAATTAGATTGATGATGCAGAGTACAACCAGTCAACTATAGTAGCCATCATATCAATATTCTTACACAATTACGCAACAGCCTGATTTCTCTTTCGATTGTTGGTTCTGTTTCAATTGTTGTTGGTTTGCCTTTTGCTGTTGCTGTCTTCTGGCCACCTCCTCGGATTGTGATTCCTGAGCTAGCACATCTTCATTTTGAGATATGTTATTCGGATTTTGCAATGTATCTTCATTCAGTTGCTCTAGTGATTGTTGTTTATTTATCATTCCCCCATTCAAACTATTAGGTTTTCCACCATCTCTGATTGATCTTACTAAGTCATAGAATGCTTCTTCGACGTTGATTCTTTGTTTTGCAGAAGTCTCTAAGAATGGACAATTGAATTGCCTAGCCAAGGCTAACCCTTCTTCATAACTTACTTGACGTTCAATCTCCAAATCACATTTATTTCCAACAACAATCACCGGAACATTGTCAGTATCTTTGACCCTTAAAATTTGTTCATAAAATGACTGTAATTCTTCTAAAGAATTTCGAGATGTAATTGAATAAGCTAATAAAAAGCCTTCCCCTGTTCTCATATATTGTTCTCTCATTGCCGAGTATTCTTCTTGTCCTGCAGTATCCAATACATCCAACAATACTTGTTCATTATCTATAGTACATTGCTTACGATATGAATCTTCAATTGTTGGGTCGTATTCGTCAACGAAATGAGATTGTATCAACTGAATTGTAAGAGCTGATTTACCAACACCACCACCACCAACAACTACCAATTTATATTCTCTCAACATTTGATAAACTTCTTTCCTCTATGCAATTAAAGAATTCCCTTGGTACAGTGAATTATTTCTCTTTCTGATCTATTACTCTATTTCTAGAAGAGGTTTATGAAGAAAGGGGACTTGGAAAGCGAAATTGTAATTCCAAAAATAAGAGGAAAACTTTTTCCTTTTAAGGAGTTGGCAAAAAAAAAAAAAAAAAAACACGAGAGTTGAAACACCAAGAGAACAACAAAATGAAATTTCGTATAAATTGATGTCATCATTATTATTTTGGTTATTTATTATTCAGCTGGATATTTGATATAGCCTTGTAGTGGAAGGGATATAATATCTATCAAGTTGCTATCCTCCTAAATGAATGACGCATAACAAAGATAATGACATTTCGTTTAAGCGAACGGCTATGGAGAATTAATAATTGTTCACTCCAATTCTACCTACCTTTTCGTTGCTTCTTGAGTGATGTACAAAGTTGAAAACTGCTCATAATATTCAAATATGATGTGTGAAAATTATAGGTAATGGAAATTGCCTCTGAAAGTTGAACCCCAGGGTTGTATTGGTGGTCAATTTTTGACAGATTATGAAACGTTACATTTTTCGGAAAGATCATCTCAGTACATGTCCCAGTTTCTCTCTTAAAACGGCTTTGTTATTACAAACAATATGGATGTGTAGCTCTGCATACATGTATTGTCCAATAAGCAACCTGCCTCCATTCTCTCTAGGAAACATCACTTGAATTGTTCATGACAATTGAAAGGGATAATTACACAAAATAGAAGTATTGTTTTGTCGGAAATATACTCCTTAAAATTCCGACCCTTTCGATGTAGTTCAGTGCGGATTTATTCCATGAACTAAGATTCGATCTATTTGATTAAAAATAAAATTAACTACGGTGTTAATACATACACTATACTTTCTTAATCTTTTTCATCTTGGCTAAACAATCATCACAGTACCATTTTCCCTTTGGAGGATTCTTAAACCCAATACAGGGTAAATGGAACCATTCACGTTTACAGTCATCCCCATCACACCCTACCATTTCTCCAAATGACACTTGATTACAATAGCAATAAGTTGGTTCATTATTTCTAGGTCCTTTAGAATGGCTAGACTGGCCACTGACATTAGAAGGAACATTTGGCGAAACTCGAGAACTGATATCATGGTCATCATTTTCAGTTTTCTTTTTCTTTTTGTTACCATTATTTTCTTCTTTCCTTCCTCTTTTCTTCGAATTGCTAGTAGACATCGATTGTGAAGTCGAAGCTAAAGAAGCGTTCGATGAAGCCGAGTTGGTGGTCACGACTCCTGATCCCGTGGGCATACCGGCCTGTCTACCTTCTAACCCTGGAGTTGTTTCTTGATTCTTTTTCTTTCTTCCAGCATTTGAAGACTTGGAATCACCATCATCAATCTCTTTACTCGCCTTCTTGGCGGCCAACGCTTCTCTTCTACTTTCACTACGTTGACTTGGCACGCTTCTATCATAATTTGGATTTGTCGCTGGATTGTTAGGACTATTGATATTTGAATTGGAAGAGTCCATAATCATGGCAGGATGATTCAATGGACCTATTCTGATACTTTCTGGAATTTCATTGTTTTGAATAATTAATTTATATGCTTGATTAATTCTATTCATATGTTTACTCAACAAGTCTGTAGCAATGGAAGTTACATGCATCTTTTCTTCCAAACAGGGAATGATTTCGTTAATTTTATTCTTAATTAAATTCAATCTTGTTTCTTTGCCCAAATTCTTTTCTTCTCTGTTTCCCTTGGGCACTTCATGAATTGAATTTATATATTTATCAATTTGATTATTTATTATTGGAATAGTATTAATACATTTGGCATCGATTTCTTTTAACAAGGTGAAGTACTTAATTATATCTAAAGGCAATGCTTCGAATGCATCACTTATGTCATTTAGGCCTGGCAACAATTCGTGCAAGGAAGTGACTGTTTTTGGACGTGATTTATATGGAAGAAATCGTTTATGTCCATTTCCTGAATGCTGGTGAGGATGATGCTGGTCTGAATGCAGCTGTACCCTCATTCTGTTTTGTATTCTTTGGGACTTTTGCCGGGATGGGAGATCTTGATAGGAAGTCATTGTGTCTTAATCCTTATTTGGTAAAGAGGACTAATTTGGAGTTTCCGATACTTTTTTTGAAGACTCTTATGTTTTTTTTGGTTTCCAAGTTAGAGGTAAACTGTAAAATTTGAAGGAAAAAAAATCAAATCAAACTGTAATATTATGAATATAGAAATAAAATTACGGTTGCAAATATTCCAAAGGGGAAAGGTGACAAAATCAAAGGTTTTGTACTCGTTGATGCTTTGAAATTAATCACTGGCAGTTTGGCCTTTTTTTTTGGCAACAAATTGTATGATTTAGGTATATACCTATTCGATTCTGTGTTTACAGGTCTTGTTCCCATAGACATTTCGAGCTCCTGCTCTGAATATCGATTTTTAAACACATTCTCAGTTCTATATTTCCAAGACTTTGGTACAGGAACTGAATATTTAAAGCATGCTCCACATCCTGTATTTGGACATTACCACTCAAATAATTGTCACTAAAGGATAATCTCTACTTATACCAACTTCCCCTCCATACATGTATGAACCAGTAACAATCAAAGGTAGTACTTAGTGTGAAGGGGCCAATTTAATTCTATTATGATTTTCCTTTGTACGAATAAGAATCTTTGAAAATGACGACTGAAAGACAGTCACATCCTCTTTATCTAAATATAGTCCTATACAAATATACATTAACCTTTTCTATTACGATCACATTGTACTGTTTGATTTGCTTGAAGTTTTTAATTCTGGAATTCCTTGGATAATATCGTGTATATGTATTCATATCTCCATATCACTGTGATGTAACAATTGGTGAATTTGCTGAAAACCGTTTGACTCTTCTTAACCTAGTTAAGACATATCAAGCACAAATATGAACAGTTTGCCCTGGCATATTCAGGGAAAGAAAGGTTTCAGCCGCAAATCCCCACTTTACAAATAATGAAAGAGGATAAGCAAGTAATTTAATCACATTGGCGCATTCACACCACTGCTGCCCCTTGATCTTTATATAATCCCCTAAATAGAGATTTGGATGTTCAATGGTTCCAATCAAAGTAACATAAAGTCACCTTATATTTAGTTAAACTGAACTTATATACAGGAAACAAAATTTGTTTAAATCACATGACAAGTGGTAATTTTCATGGCAAATTAATAAAGTTAATTATCGAATGGTTCTCAATGAGGTAAGATAATCCCAGATAACGTTTCTCTTATATATCGCCGAACGAGAGTACGCGAAATACGGCAATCAATTTCGCTATTTCATATAGCTCAGTCTTTCATCCACAGTTTTCATGCTGATTTTGTGATTTGCTACATAAGAACTTTTGGGGGATTCAACATACTAAACCATTTAGAACCAGAGGAAATCAAGATTGAGGAAGTAGCCAAGGTATGTATATGTATAACGGTATCTCCATATAAAGCACAAAGGAAGAAGAGGACTTAGAATAATTTTGAGTTCATGCCAGAAGTTTGGTTTCAGTCAACATACGAAGGAAAAGACTATATCAGATTCATCCATACTGATTTCTAATGAGAAAGTGGATTTTTCTATGTATCCAGTGGATGTAATTGAGCAATTGAATATTTAAATGACACCCTTCAATTAGTTTATGTTGCTTTCCTAAACTTTTAGAAAATTTTTTAAAAAGTGTGGCTGTTATTTTAATTGATCATATGGCACTTTTTTTGTTCGAAACAATGCCGTAGTAGGTAAAATGAAATCCACAGTTATGTCAATATTGACACTTAAGCAAAGGAACTATGCAGCAATAGGAGAAAGCTTCCCTATTTTGGTGTCTAGGAATTCTCAGTCCCTTTATGTAACAATCATTTTGCCTATCTATATATATCTTCGACAATATCAACCAAAATCCTTGCCTTCCTTTTATACATATGGATCCATCCAAAAAACAATCAAATACTAACGAAAAACATCGAGCTAGAACATTGAACTCAAGTAGTCTACCTATACTACCGTCTCAGCCAATAGATCTTGAAATGTTTTCAACATCATCATCATATTTAGCACCTTCTGCAACATCTCCATCCTCGCCACCAGCGAAGAAGCCAAAGCAAGAACACATCTTCCTAAGATCATCTCAACCAAATACAAGTTTCACTCGAGATAGACAATCTTCAGTTACAAATTCAAATGTTTCTAAAGAAACTGAAGATGAAAGATTTTTAAGACTAGCGAGAGATGCATTAGTGGCAACAGCCAGCGGTGTGAGCGATCCACAAAATGTCGATCCTACTATTCAAGACTTACTACAACGATTGCAATATGCAAGTTCACCGCATGGGAACCCAATATCTGATCTGAATAAGATCGAAGCTAATGAAAGCGGGCAATTAAATATTCTGGGATTTTATTCCCATTTTCCTAATTTAAGCAATGACGTATTTACAGGAAACAACCGACCTAGCAACAGTTCAGGTCAGAATGATCCCGGATGGAATTTCCTAATCGATGATTCATACCCACTACAATCACAGTCAATACAACAAGAATCACGTAGAGCAAGCGAGGCTGCCATTGACGAAAGAAGATTCCCATGCGACAAATGCTCTATGTCGTTCCGTCGATCGTCAGACCTTAAGCGTCACGAGAAACAACACCTAAGCATTCCACCGAACATTTGTGACATCTGTGGAAAGGGGTTTGCAAGAAAAGATGCATTAAAGAGACATATTGGAACATTGACTTGTAGGAGAAATGCCGAAAAGAAATTGTATATAGATAATTTGAATTATCTTGATAATCACAAAGGGCACGATGAAGAAGGAGCTAGCGGTAGCAGTGGTGGCACTAATGGTGGTAGTAGCAGTGGAATTGGTTTCAGTAGCAGTGTTAATACTGACAGAAGCCTATCTGGATATGGTAATTGGTGAGTTTAACATGCACTCGTGGTTATATATTTAGAAGTAGAGACTTTATTTTTTGCACCCAAAGTTTTTTTTTTTGCCATAAACTGAAATTCCTGTTTTCCTCGGTTCAAAAAAAATCGAGAACCTTGGCCTTCATGGTTAGGAGGATGTAGAGAACGG
>LQMZ01002388.1:11693-21784 GCA_001655765.1 Hemisphaericaspora gorwae
AGTTGAAGACCACCAGAGCCCCCAAACAAGAGAGGTGATTGCTACTCAAAGAGATTTAGTGATGATTCGCTTATATGAAATGGATGCCATAAAAAAGGATAGAGACGCTCATACTGATCTCAAGAAGAGAAGGATGATCATGATGAACCTCTTGAAGAAACCATTCGGTTATCCAGCTACATTTACTAAAGGAGACTGGGTCTATAAAAGGAAAACCAAGAGAAGAAAGAACGACCCAAACTTTGATGGACCGTATCAAATTGTGGATGCATTGAAAAACGGAGCCTATATAATTAGTGATCAAAATGGGACAATCTTGAAAGGGACTGTCAACCACGATCATTTAAAACTAGGATACATGCTAGAAGGGAGCCCAGTGAAGACGCTAAGCATGTACGCTGATGCTATGAAGAAAGCCGAAGAGAGTTTGCTATCTAAAGTGATGGAAGAGACAAGCATAAGCTCGATATCGGTAGCGAGATTGCTAAAGGAAAGAAGATTAGTAATTCTCGTTGAAGAGGAACAAAGGGGATGATGTTGTTCTAAGAAACATATTTTCTTAACAACAATGTTCTTGGAGTATACCGCCAAGGACATACTATATTTTATGTTACGTATGCCATTTGAATTTTATATATAAGGGAGTTAATTCCCACCTTTATGACTTAGATACTGTTTTAGAAATCAATCAATAATATATTTACTTTTCTTCATTAAAGAACATCTCGTTTTATAATTAGAATTAAATTTAGAAGTAATACTGTACTGAAGGTTACATTTAAATTGATACTTGGAATATCGAAAGAATTCAGAATAGTATCCACAACTAAATATACAACGAAAAGGATCCAACTATTAAAGAGAGAAAACAACAAACTATTGCAACAACCAATTTACTAATTTACTTTAAGATGATTCTATATTGTTACTTAACATTAGCTAAGTCTATATAGTACACCCCTAAGTCCTACTAGTTTACGCTATCAAGTTGGCGTTGTACAATCTCGCCATCAATAAGAAACACTTTCTCATACGCCATTAAGTTGAAAAAGAACTCTTCTGAAGTTTGTTGACAAGTTTCAAATTGTGATTTTAATGTGGTCATAAGGATTTCAACTTTATGATCAGCTTGGGAAATAATTTCATCCATAACTTGCAAATCTAGAGCATATTGTTCCAATACCTGCAAAAACCAAAGTTCATCAGCATAACGTATTGTATTTGGAAGTTGTTCATTAATAATTAAAATATATTGTGCAAAATACTTGGAAAACTTTCTTAAATATAATTGTGATGTGACAAGTCCCTTTTTAGAAGATATACCTGAATATCCAAGTTGAAGTAAATTCTTCTTTACTATTTCCAAAATAGGCTTCAACGATTGAGAAACATCTTGAGGACCATTTTCAATTCTGATTCCATCAATTTTAAATTTATTTTTAATATTTTGATCACATTGAACAAAAACTGGGAATAATTTCAAGGCATAATCAAACTGAGTCAGTAACCAAACAGTTAACTGTTCTGGATTTGAATCTACTGGTTGGTTATTAGAACCTTGATGAACCAATTTTAAAACATCAAGAAACTTATTACGATAATCTCTAGCAATAACCTGTGAATGATTTTCTTGGAGAATTAAAGATTTAGAATAGGCCAATTCAAATAAATCAAAATTAGTTTCAAGAGGATATTCTCTAGATATTTGAGAAACTTCCTTTTCAAATGATTCTATCAACAGTCGAGCATCAGCCAACAGATCAGACAACTCTTTCATATGCTGCACTGCAAATTCAAGATCAGGAGCATTCTCACATTTTTCTAAATATGCACGCTCATCAGGGAAATTAGGTAATAACATCCCACATTCAATATACAAATGCTTCTGAGTGAAAGTATGGACAAATATAGATTTAGATTCATTAGTTATTTTATTAATGAAAATAATCGCATCATCAAAATCACTGCGGAATAATTGATATATCTTATCATAAATTGGAAGAATATGTTGTAACACACCAAGGGTCTTCACTTTTTCTTGATATTTCTCAACTATTTCCAAATGTTTACGTAATTTCTCTAAATCAGGTTTTTCAGAATCAATGGTAATTTTATCCTCAGCTATTTCTGGCAATTTAGTATAAGTATAATCTACCATTGCAATGTAATATATGAGAAGTCTTTTCGCCATAGTGAAGTAATGATCAACTAATTGACCACTAAGTGGTATCTCCGGTGAATTTGATTTAGCCATTTTTGGTTGTCCTTCAGGCTACTCTCTTGATATTCCAGTAATGATTGAGAACCCTCTAAGTAGAGAAAATGATTTTGATATTTTGAGAGTGTGTGTTTTTTTTGTTGATGTTCGCCTTGAGTTGACAGTGAATTCAAGGTGAAACCTAGAGGAATCCTAACCTACTTCTTCGAATAAATATTGATCTGATTTAGTTTGGACTCGGTGGAGATTACCATATTAAACCACTTCATTGATTTGCTCAACCGGTTCTTATATCAATCCCCCAGTGAAATCCCATGTAGTGTTATCTCCGAGTACTTTTCTTACCCTAGATGAATTTACTGGACTTCACTAAATCAATATCATCCGAATTGTCAAGATCAAGGATCCCTACTCTTGTTACTTAATAGATAATATAATCCCAGCAAGGTAATTGAGTATCAATGTTTTAGGACAAGTGTATTTTCTTGTTTCCGCCAACCATGCACCGCTCTTTTAGTCAACTTCATTTTCTAGTTTATCTACATCGTAAAACATATCACTACCAAGAAGTACCTTTAACTGTTATTGTTTTCTTGAATCAACGTACAATATTGCTCATATCGAACTTCTGTGGGAGTTGTGTTGCTGAACGAATTTGGGTTAATGTAGGAAGATTCTTATTTATTGACCAACTTAAACAAAATTGGCTGCAAAAAATAAGCAAAATAGTCAATTCAAAGAACACATGTACTACCAGAAATAGACTCTCATAAGTCGAATAATTTTCACAGGGAACATATCAAGGAACTCTTTAGACATGCTGTGTAGTATATTTAGTTTACCATCAGAATAGGTGATGTGCACAAATCCACATGAAACATTGTCCCATTCCAAAAATTATGAAACAGGGATTGTTAAGTAACCGAACCTGAGAATCTAAACATTACTTTGGACACTTCTCACATGGGCTCGTCCAACTACTTGAACTACAGTAGGTCTTGCTCACACATGAACAGTAGTAAAAAAAGTGACTATGTTTATTAACTCGAAGTATTGAACTATAACAAACGAAATCAAGGAAGAAAGAAAGAAAATGCCAGTTTTAATAACAAAATAATAACAACGTGAAAAAGCAAACATACTTCTGAGATGATCAACATCCAAGTATTTTATTCTTTGGAAATGTATATCCACCATCTTTAAACGATGTTAAATTCACATTCATATAAATATTCAAATGTGATTGAATATAATCATAAGTTGGAAAATCATCAGGATCACAAGTAAGATTAATTTCATCTTTAGGTTGATATAATCTAACATAATCGATTCTAAACGTAACTGGGAAATTCAACAGGGGCCAATCAATATATGCCCAATTATTAGACATTCCCAAATTCATAACTATAGACATTGGTTCTTGTGATATTGTTCTCCATCCAATATTACCATTGGGATGTAACGATTGGGAATAAACTGTAAACGTCGGATCATTCCCGACATACCAAGTTATATACCCACTTTCTTGACTATTAAGATATTCAAATCCATATGTTTGGAAATTATGATCTCCCGGTCCAAATTCATACCAAGTGGAATTTAACGTTGTTGTGCCTGATAATGCTTGTTGGAATGGTCCACCAGCATAAGTATTCATGGTAGTCACAGATGCATTATGAATTTCAATGAAACTATAATCGGGAATATACCATATATCAAATGGAGCTAATTGTACTGATTGAGAAGCAACTCCCATATTGGGAGTCTTACCGGTGGGGTCAGTGCCTATAGCAGCTTCAATAACATCAATTTCAGGTGCTCCTCTTCCAGTACCTCGATTCGGATGTGATTCTCCTGGACATGTACAACTATTTAATCTTTGTCCTGGTAAATACGATATCCCATCCAGTGATGATTGATTCGGGGTAATACCAGCATCACATGAATCATATGAATATGGCCAAACCCCCTCGGTTGAAGCAAGATAGCCTGGTCGACCTAAATTACCCATCGTCCACATCCCTGGCCATAACCCACTAATGGTTCCATAATTAGGTAATCTAGCAGACATGACAATTTTCCCCTGAGTAAAACACATTTTATTCCAACTTTGCACCATACCACTTCTATAAAAGAGATTGTGATTCTTAAAAGCATCCATTCTAAGATTTAATGTTCCATCTATGGTGGTTACTGCATCTGGATCATACCATTCTAAATCCTTGGTGGCATCATAATGTAAATCAGGTGCTGTGAAAAATTGATCATCACCTTCATAAAAAGTTCGACCAACTGCATTAAATTCATCACTGAATACAAGAACCCAATCTGAACCATCTTTAGCTTGAATAGTTAATGCTTCTTCAGGAGTATCTGGATCTATTAAAGTTTGTCGAATAGCACTTAAAGTGGGGTATTCATAATAAGTTAAAATTTCATAATTTTCAGGTGTATTGTGTACTGTGACTCCAGCAAATGTTAATACCGGTAATAATACAAATAAACATAATGCAATTAAAATCAAGATTAAAAATCCAACAATTCCCCAAGTGCTCCTTTTATCAGCATTTTTTAAATCATTCCAAAATCGATGTTTATCATAAATTGCATCCTGTACTGGATCAGGATTATGCAAATAATCATCAGCTTCCTTTTCATCAATGTGTAACGGGAATGAAGTTGTAGGATATCCTCCAAATGGACTCGAGTCATATTTATATTGTCCCAATGATGTATACGAACTAGTATCTGAAGCCAAGTTCGATCTTTCTCGAGGAGGAATTTGTAAGGAACCAGAAGATTCAAATTTAAGTAATGTAGGATATCTATCATATTCACTTGGACTTTGAATATTTACATTACTACCACTTGAAAATCGTTTTCCATTATTACTATCTTCTTCAGACAAATTTTTATTTAACAAAGGTGAAGACACTTGATGAACTTCTGCATTAAATCGACGACCATATAGATTATCGGATTTACTTTCTATATTATCAGTCGAAGATGATGATGCCGATTGTGGTTGTGTAGAATCATACATACTTGACTCTTCTTCGTTTGAATTGACATTGTTTGGACTGATATCAAACGGATTCTCAAAATTGAAACTGTCACTGTTTGCAATAGGCGTACTATTGGCTGTTAGATCTCTTGCCATGGTTGTAAATTGTGTGTGTATGGTTCGAAAGCGAGTGGAATTGTTTGGTAGTATGTTGTTATGAGAAGCCTTCTGGGTTGTTGTTGTGGTTCACTCCGTTGTTACTGTTCGTGTTGTTTGTTGAAGTTGAAGTGGTTGTTTGGGTTGTGTAGGTCACTCCGTGTTTCCGTTGTTGCTGTTCCTGTTGTTTGTTTGTTTGTTGTTATTGTTTTTGTGTTATTTTAGAAGTCTGTGGGGTAACTAGAGGCGCTATAAACAGACCTTACTTAACAAAGAAGAGTGTACTTGTAATCTCTAGTGGGTTATTAGCGATTGTTGATATAATGTCGTGTAATATATAAACCTGTTAGATATAAAAGTGATTTAATTAGATCCCAAGTGAGAAATCTTTCCTTGAATCTAAAATTAGACTTTTATAAATTTCGGTGGTTGTTTTAAACTTGTGGAATTTTTTTCTTTGGGTCTCCTTAATTCTATTTCAGATTATTGTGTTTCTATTGTGTTTATTGTATTCCTTTGTTTCTAACCATGGGGGGAGCCCCTTAAGAGTTAAATAGTAGAATTTGAACAATATTTATTTCACTCACCCTACCAGTGCCCCCTAATCATTCTTTTCTTCTGTTACATTCTCCTGCTAAAGGAGGCTATCACCTGTTGGTGTGTGTGTGTGTTTCTTATACATTACATGAACATTAAACGGTTGTATTCCCGCGCAGTGAAATTTTCTTGGGTTACCGCCGTGTGGCATTACAATACGTAACTTTGCAGAAAGCATCATTGACTTTCTATTTTTAACTTCGTCAATATATCTTGTAACACCGCCAGTTGTTACAATGACGATACTTTCTTTCTATGTCAAGTTTAAAGTCTACATAACCGTAAATTCTTACAAAAAGAAATTTGTCAATACATTTAAAATACAATACTAAAATATTTCAAATTCTCTTTCGAGGAATTATTATTTAGGTGTGACTCGTAAACACCCATTTTTAGTGCAATCATCATCATCACGTTTCTCTAACCATCAATTTCAAATATGAATCGATAATTGATGTTGCTGCTAAACTAGTAATTTCCGATCTCGTATCATATGGTGGACTAACTTCAACTACATCTGCACCAATTAAATTAATGCCCTTTAATCCATCTAAGATACTTAATAATTCTCTACCAGTAAACCCACCAATTTCCATAGTACCAGTAGCTGGGGCAAATGCCGGATCTAATACATCAATATCTACTGAAATATAAACAGGATCTTCAGTTCCCAAAGATTCTTTTAAAGTATCAATTATCCCCTTCACTCCAACTTTATCAATATCCAGGGCTTTAATAATACTAAACCCACAATCTGAATCATGTTGTGAATCATATAAACTATCAATCAATGGGGCCCTAGTACCAACATGATAATTCCCCTTTGGTTCAATATATCCAAGTTCATGAGCATAATGTAAAAATGTCCCATGATTTAACTTCATATAATCAGTTATTCCTCCTCCTAACACTTGAGGATCCCAAGTATCTATATGAGAATCAAAATGAACAATTCGAACTGGTTTACCCAATTGTTCCGATATTGATTTCAAAGTCATTAAAGTAATAGTATGATCACCACCCATAGTAATTATTTTAGGCGTTTTCAAAGTTTTCCCATGATGTTTATGTATGGCTCTTTGACCACGATATAATTGATTTAATGCAATCCGATTATCAAATGGTGTCATTGATACATCCCCACAATCAACAATTGAATAATTATGAGTAGTCAAATCATATGGATCTATAGGATATACCTTGCCGTGTCTTTTCTTTCTTGTAGGTGATTCTCCGATTCTTCTTGCATTTCTTCTGATTGATTCAGGTCCAAATCTTGCTCCGGGACGGAATGATACCCCAGTATCAAATGGTGCACCAACAATAGCTATATCAATGGTATACTTTTCATCTTCTTCAGATTCACCTTCTTCAGATTGGAAATAATCTGGATTGAAACAATTGAAATGGGGGAAATGGGCATATGTTAATATACCCCCAAACATATTCTGATCCAGTTGTATATCTGAAACATCATCTTTATCGGGTAATCTCAATTTTGATCTCATTGATAAATGTGAGTTGAAGGTTTGCTGATGATATGATGATTCGAGTGAACCCTCATCTGGATTGAATACCACCATACCTTGAGAAAGAAGTTTGGCATAATTAGATAAGGTATTTTCATCATGAACTAATTCACCATATAGTTTATCAAGTAATGATTCAGATTGAAATTGATCATCTTCGGCTACTAGTGGCTTCAAGGCGATAGCAGCAGTCGCAGAAACAAATGCCAGTAATAATGAAACTGTCCTCATGGTTACTTTCTTACTTTTCCAATGTAAGATCTTAAATCTACATCTCCTTTATCTAGTTTAAATAGTTTTTTGAAATTTTCAAAAATTCCGCTTTTGTGAAGATTGTGCGCAATCGTCCAAATGTGGAGAAAATATTCCGCTACGCTATTTTAAAAATAAGTCACAATGAAAGGTCTAATTGTCGTTTATTATTCTGGTGATTAGAGTAAACACCAATCTATTCTAATATACATAACCCGAGCCGTGTTATCCTAGCCTAACGGCTTTCTTCATGACACATTTTGATGAAGATCTCATTCAAAGAATCGATGAAATCTTTACTCATATAATAAGTTAAAAAACCTACAACTAATATCAATATGAAAAATAATTGCAAAAATTGAATTAACGTTCTAATATTAGTTCTCTTAATTGGTTGTATTCCTTGCTTTTCTAAATCTTGCAATTTTGAATTCTCCTTCTTGATGTTAACCTCTATCTTTGATATTGAAGATTTCCTAGGTGGGAGATCATTGGAGATGTGTTTATTCTTCTGACGAAGAATTTGCTTGGAGTGTACTATATTTGGATATTGCATACACATGGCTAAGTTTGTCTAATGAATGCTTCAAATACGTATAAACTCAGATGATCTCATATCTCTGGATATCTATCGAAAGGGCAACGAAATTCAGAATAGGTTTGATACAGCCACCGAATTTTTCCGTGTATTGCACAAAACCCGAACGCGATTATGTAAGCGGCAAACCATAGAGGCAGTGACGTAGCCTAATCACCGAGCCCACTGTTTTTGGGGCGAGGTTTTCACCTTCTTGTCGCTGCGCGGTTTTACGGTGGCTTCCTGGACGTCTTACAGGATTATATTCTATTGGCCAAGAGTCGGAACGACGCAGCTATTTAGGTCGTTTAGAGAACATAAATGTCCTACAGGCAAATACATAACAATCAGATAAATTTCCGTGAAATGGGGTGGAGATACATAAGCGCAGGGGCGCAGGGGTCGGGCCCCTAAGAGATTCTTATTGTTAATGTTGCCTATATAATTTTCTCTAAGTAATTTTAATAAATGTATTTTATCCTTTGTAAAAAAGAAGAAAAAAAGCCGCATAGGGAACAACAGCAATTTAATGATCAGTCAGGCAACAATGGACCTGTGCTCTTATATTACCAGTTGGCAATATTCAGTAACTAACCTTTAGGAGAAAAGAAAACTACAAATGTAACTTCCGATGTGTGTGTATATATACATACTAATAATAACCAAATAAACAAAAAAACTGTCTTTTGTATCCGTAAAATATCCTAAATAATCCCTTACTCCAACCATCTCTTTCTCTTGGTGGCGGCACTAAGAGTGGCTTTACTTACTCTTTCACTGGCTGGATACCAATTAGTAGGATATGGAGCAACACTGGCGTAATTAACTGCTGATTCGGCAGTATAATCCCAACCTGGAGTAATTGTAGAATAAACCAGAGGTGAAGCGGCCTTAGTACTGTAATAAGTTACTGCAGAAGTAGGAAATCTCATAGTCCAAGTGGTTGCGGTAACTTTTGACCCTGGTTGAGTTTGCATGGGCGCAAATCTTGTTCTTCCAGTTTGTTCAGTATATGGGATTGAAAATGATTTAGAATTTATTCCTTGAGCAGCATTGAAACCTTGAATTTGATCACCTGGAACTGCACCAGTTACAGTCACATCCAATGTCCCCGTTGGACCATCCATTCCAGTTAATTGGAATCGAGGAGAATAATGAATAGTAGTACCTCCGTTGGTGAAACTTGTATAGATTTGAAAATAATAATAACCAGCAGGAACTAATCCTTGTTTGATACTGACGGTGGTCTTTTTACTGGATATAGCAGTAGGTTCAACCAATGGAGGTTGAATACATTGAATAGCTCCATCACTATCTGGTCCAGTACATAATGAAATAGTATATGTTTTAACATTAGTTAATGCTAAATCTGAACTAGGATCTGAATCATCTTTCCAGGAAATTTCAATACTTGCTGAACCTGTTGATGCCGAATACTTGTCACCTGCTTTAGGAGTTATATATTCAACATCTCCCATTACTTGAGAAACAAGTGATAGTAATATTAACGTTAATATATTTAATTTCATTTGGGTGAATTATGTGTCTTGAATATACGTTTGTATAACAAAAATAAGCGAATGTTCAATATAGACAAAGTTTTTCAATATAGCTATGTGTCTATTAAAATATGATTTGGATATATACCAAGTGTTTAACTATGTTGTCTCTGTCTGTATTGACTGATGTTTTGATGAAAATGTAAAGGGGGGGCTAGTGATAAACAATAAGAAGAGAAGTATTTTTGAAATCTTGAAA
>LQMZ01002390.1:1714-12955 GCA_001655765.1 Hemisphaericaspora gorwae
AAAAACAAGTAACAAAAATGACTAACAAAATTAATTACTATCGGTAGTGGATCTTGCGTGGGCTAATCTTAATTGCAGTTGTATATCGCGAGATTGTTCTTTCCTGTGGTCTTGGAGTGCTTTCTTCAGTTTTTACCAGATGTCTATAAATGGAGATACAGTGGAGTATCTTCAGCTTTTATTGATGAAAGTGACATTCATTTTCAATCTAATTAACGAATCTCATACTCTTCTTCAGCGTCATTTTCTCATTTAGTTATCTTTTTTACCCTGTTTGATCATCTTGGAGATTCATAACTGCATCAAAATATTTGGATGATATTTGGTTGAGTTAAAATTAGTTAATTGTAAAAATACCTGCTTCACTTTCAAAACTGAAGTATTGCTTCAAGAAGGACTGATATTACTTGCCACCATAATAGCTCGACAACAGTTGGTTAATCTAGTCTTTAGATTCGGGATCTAATGCTGATCTTGGGAATAGGATTCTTTTTGTCCTTGATTGGTTTTACTTCTTAACTGCCGGTTTGATTTTAGCACAAAGTCTTTGAAAATCATTTCTTTGGGGAGGGGACTCTCTTGAGAAGTTGTTTGATAGATTGTATAGCTATTTTTCAGTTCCTTCAAGGAACAATGGCAGTTGGAACCAAGTCTCTTTCATCAACTTATGTTACGATTATTTTTTGAATGATTCTAGTTCATTGTCTGACGAGTACATACTAGTTGCACTTTTGGTACCTGCGTTACTGTTCATATTATTAATTGCTGGTGGTTGTCTCTTCCTTGTATATCAACAAAGGGAGTCATATTGGTCATGCAAATTAAATCATGGTATTATCAAGTAATTTTTATCTGTTTGCCTATTATAAAGTAGTATCCGGCAATTTAGATGTAATATACACTCTCTTATTATTGAAAATGTTTTGGTTATGATATTGGATGTTGAATTGTTTTTATCTTTCCATCTGTTATGATGAATCGCTGGTGTCGGAAATGTTCTTTGATAAATTTTAAATTCTAGGACAACTGGTAGTGCGAAGATCCACAAATTTGAAATTTGAAATTTTGAAATTTTGAAATTTTAAACCAGACTTGTAATTTCACTTCGTCTTTTCTAGTCCTTAACAATTAGCTACCAAAAATTGTCTATTTGAACAACAAAAACGTACTAGCATGATGTCAATCTTCGCTACTCGAGATATTTGGAAAATCAGAAATGGATATGATGATGGACAATGAATTAATTCCTTATGAAAAATGATAGAAGTTTGTATATTTAAAGGATTGATTGTGATTCACAGACTTACACAGAGAAACAAGTGAGCTATATAGATGACTTATCTTATCTCGGATTTGTTTGGATAGCAATGCAGATGTTTGACTTCATAGTAACTCCACTGAAACTACATTTACAAAAAGATCAGGGGAATTGAGTTCCATTCTTTAAAGAAGACACTTGAATGAAGCTATCGGGTACTAAATCTATCCTACAACCAAAGAAGGAATACCAAATACGTGAATTATGGGAACTTTGGAGTAGGGTGACCATTAAAAGAATCTGAAATTTAATTTGTTCATCATGAAGAGAATTTAGATTACTTTATGAAGCGAATATAAACTACCAGAAACGTTTGATCCCTCTATTGAACAGAATCATCTAATATAATATGGAAACCCCGTCTACTAAAGTGAGAAGTATTCAATAATGTTCAAAAACAAGATAGTTCTTTTTTTTTCTGGATACACGCTAGGTGAACATTATAATTCCAAACATTTCGTGCAGTCTCCTCGATATAAAATGGTTTGGCAGAAGATAGAATACGTGGTGAAAGCTAAAAATGATAAATAGGATTTCCCAGGGTTTGTTACTATCTTGTGCAGGTTTATCTGTAGCGTTGAAGTGCAAATGTTGAATACTTAAGATCTTACGAACAAAGATTTCATCATTGATACCAGATAAAGCGTCCGAAATACTAAACTCTGCTCGAGAGGATCTTATTCTGCAGCTAGCCAAGCAAGGACAAGACTCTACTACTCCATTCACACTGGACCTATCAGCTCCTGTCAATACCTTAGATATTGGCGGAGGGATGAGGAATATCAAAGGCATGAAGCGTAGAAGTACAGAGGATATGGTTGACAGAGACGATGGATCAAATGAAGGTGACAGGCTGAAGATAATAAGCGAGGAACGAACGAAGGAAAGACAAATTAGATCTGGAAAATCTAAGAAGGAACAACCTTATGAAATAATCAAATTCCAAAACCGAATGACGGAGATAGAATTATGGATTCACGGAGTGTGAAGATTAAGAAAGTTTCTTCTGATTTTAGAACAAACCTCGCAGAATTGAGAGATAAATATGAAAATTTACCTACCGCTGAGAATATTATTGAAACCCCTAAATTAAATTTGTTGGTAATCAATAAACCTTTCCCAGGGAACGAACAAGATGAACAAGATAATCAATTCTATGTCCCTGATGAATATTTATGTAAAGTTACTGATAAACCTGATCCATACGATCCAATATGGAACGAAGCAAAAGAGGACGAGATTAACAAATTGAAACGGTTAGATGTTTTTGATGAGGTTGACCGGACTCTGGGCATGTTTGTCGTAAAAACAAAGTGGGTTTTGACTTACAAAGAAGGTGATGTTAAAGGTGTGAAAAGAAAAGCAAGATGTGTTGCACAAGGTTTTCACCAGACTGAAGGCTTAAATTATGACATGAGCCGAGTATCAGCACCAGTCATCAATCTAACAACAATTAGGATGCTAACTGCTGTGGCTGTAGAATTGGGATATGAAATTCATCACATCGACATCAACGGTGCGTATTTAAATGCTAAACTTCCTGAACATATTTATGTTATCCCACCACCTGGTTACAATCATGACAAGAAGAAAATGTGGAAACTTAAGAAAGCACTTTATGGATTAAAGCAATCTGGTTATGAATTGTTTTGTACTTTTGCCGAGTTTTTCAGAAATGAAAGGTTCATACAAAGTGGGATAGTTGATGGTTTATTTTACAAGATGTTCGCTCATTCACACATAATTATTGCTGCAATTTATGTTGACGATATTTTCCTTGTGGCATCGAGTGAAGAACTTCTGAAGTTCTTTTTGACCAGACTTAACATAAAATTTGAGCATAGATATCTTGGGAATGTATCAGAATTCTTAGGTATTCATTTTATTAAGACTCCTACATGATACAAAGTGTCTCAGAGCAAGTTTTTACATAAAATGCTTAAAGATTTCAATGTTAGACACCTATGGCAAAGACATACCAATTGTTAAGGACAAGGTAAGATACATTAAAGGAGGAAGCATTAACTGCAAGTTTATTAACGATACAGATCGCACTGAGCTCTTGAGCGACAAGATGAAGAAGTTATATCAATCAGCCGTTGGAATGTTATTATGGGCTGCTAGAAACACCAGACCCGATATTTCATACACAGTTAATAGGTTGGGATCAAAAGCTGCTAATCCAAACGTTGATGATTTCAATAAAATGTTATATTGCATCAGATACATAAAGGCTCATCCAGATGAATGTATTGAATACAAGAGATCTTCAAGAACTAGATTTCAAATCTTTCGGAGCTCTCAATCTATCATCTCAACATTTGGAAATTATAATTTAGTGCTACATAAGATTAGGAAGACCCTGCAAATTGTACCTTTGTTGGGTCTTGTCAATTTTAAGAAGCAAAAAGTTACTGGACGACATTCTTAACAAAGGCACATGATTCCATAAGTTTAACATGGAAAATTAGAAAGGTCGAAACTGATCTTTGGACAAACTCATAAGGTTTGAGTTGATTGATCAGTAATTCAAAACATAGGATATATTTCACGATCGCGAAGAGAAATGAAGGAACCTTACTTTTGATTTCAAAAGGAAACTTATTGTAGCTCTAGTTGATGAACACTGGTGATAATCATTGATAAGTTGGCCAGCAAAGCCAATCCCAAACACTTCAGTCGTCGAAAGACAAGGAAAAACTCCATCATTTCTTGCATCGATGGTCCCAGATTGAATCCAAAACCCGTCTGCAGTTTGTGGGAGTCACAAGAAAGATTTTCAATGTCTGTCATCATCCTCTGATTTAAGGATGTTTTTGTTCAATATCTGTCATCTGGATCTTTTCACTATATTTCAGCAACCAGCAACGAGGTAGTAAAGTTAACTCCAGGTAGTATATTATACCTACTTTAACTTTATAACTGATATCTGAATTTGTTTTCATTATATATTGACTTACATATGATTTAGAATTCATCCCAAACATGAATGAAAAAGTAGAACCTTAAAAAAATTAGAAATTGAAGATGAAAAAATGATAATTTCATTATTATATCTATTACAAAAGAAGAATACGTCTATGAATATTGTACTGCATCTTTTGTAGTTGATAAAGTCTCAAGCTGTACAACATTCGTAGTGTACAATATTCGCAAGCGCCTTCTTCAAATTTTGTTTCTTCATTCTCTAGTTCGAACTTTTTTATATTTTCGATTATTTCATTCCCTTCATTCTATAGCTTAATTTAAAGACCAACATAATATCTCATACTATGTATCCAATCAAATAACCATTGTATAGTTCAATAACCTGTAAAATAATATGGAAGATTTCAGATATCTTTTGACTTCAGCTCAGCTACGTCATTGGTATTTGGAATTGACCTATTAAGGTAAGATAGACTATCTTCAACATACAGAAAACAATCTCATGTCAGATAGGAACGTAGCCAAAACACCTTAGCTGAAGATATGCCCTCTAACATCCCTCATTTTATTGAAAAATATCAAGACTGTGATTTAGTGATTTCATTTCCATATAAAAGGAAAGGGACTTTCAACAATCATGGTAGACTATCTTCCCATAAGGTGTTGGAGGAGTCATGGTTAAACTTTTTTGACCAACAAGATCCCGCGCGATGGCTCGTTTATCCATAATTGGATGCCTAAGATTTGTCCCTCCTCTGAAGGCACAGGAAGTTACCTCTTTCACTAGTTCTTGTGTCTCTACATTTTCATCGATATCAATTTCTCCAACTTTCTGCGTTGGCTGGGTGGCAGTATTTGTAATTTCCATAGTCTCTACTTCTACCGACACAAATTTTGTTCATGTGTTGTAACTTCTTCTTTACTTATTATCGCTCTTATTTAACCAATAGTCTTCTCGATTGCTCTGGAAAGTTCCGACTAATCAAAATCATTCTGTGGTTTCGGGCATCGTATTTTCTTCGAATTCTTGGTACCATTTTCTGAACTTGGTCAATATTCGATCTTCATCTGCCTGGCTTATCCAAATTCATTCTGTCATTCATTTAATTATCCCCTGAAGTCTAGAGAAGCAAAAGAAACAGACATGGTGCTTCTTCCCATGCTGTCTGGGGAACCAAAAGATAAGGAAATGGTTCCTCATTCAATAAAATCAATCTCTTCCGGAATCTTCTTTAGAGCTATAAGATGAACCATTTGGAAGTGGCTCTTGGAGCTTTAGAATATATCCTGAAAATGGTGAAATTAGAGCCAGCCTTGAAGTTTATATCATGACAGTGATAGTTGAATTAGGAAGTCAAGCTGAACTCACTAAAAAGTGATAGTATATACTGTTGTTAATACATAGCTATACCCAAAGTTTTTGATACCTGTGATGCAATTCAATCTAGACCTTGGTAGGTAAACTTTAAGAGCAGCTAACAATGTTGGAGATGACAACGGCATTTTTTAATGGGACAGGGAAAGAAACTGCTTAAATGAAATAACTTTGAGGACTTGAAAAATATAAAATTCATACTCGGCAAATCCCTATATGGTATCAAACAAATTTCACTCTGCCGGACTCAGACCAATAATCAACTATTGGTACCTCGCAAAGTTCATTTGGGGAATGGCTCTTATACGAATGGGCCAGTCTTTTCGGAATGTGGTTCAGTTTGGCTGTAAATTATACGGATTTGTTGAACAAGCCAAATCTTTAGTGAAGGTAGAGAGTACACAAAATTCTTCAATCGATAAAGGGAATAAACCAGTAAATCCAAGTATTGCTTTCCAAAGTGAACCTTCATTTCATTTTCAATTTAAAAGAGTTCATATTGAAGGTTTTAAATTATTCTCTTTTCATCGGTTTAGTGATAATATCTGCAATTTAATCTTGGACCAATACATACTAATCCTCCGAAATTATTACAAACTGAATCTCATGAACACTTAAGGAAAATATCAATTTTAACTTGAATTCAAATTTTTGCAAAAATCTATTAATGACATCTCACCTACTCTCTCGCTAACCTGTTCAATTTTATAATCCATACGCTTGATGGTTTGACGAACTTAATGTGTTTCCAAGTTTAACTTAATGTGATGAACTCCGCTTTCTAAGAACTCTTAAACATTTGCTGCCTGCTTCTTGGTTGGATAATTTAAACAATGTTCAAAATATAGTTTTCTTTGTATTAAATGTTTGTCTTCTTCTGGAATGGGTTGTGTTTGAATAAGCAATGTTTTTTAGATTCTGACCCTCTCCTATTTTCTATCTACATACCTAAGTTCCGGAAACATATCTCATACAACGAACCCGACTTTCAAAGAAATCGTCGTTGGAAGTTTTCAGAGGAAGGCAATTCACTGTATAGCCTAAACCTGGTCTTGTATTATTGTTGTTACTGGTAAATGTCCAACTAATTATTGAATTGCCTTTGTAGATCTTCATTTGATACGATTTGATTTGTCTTGCACATATAATATGTTATCGGGATTTGATTTTGGTATATTCTTGAAAGATGTGCTATTTAGAATATTCACTTCCAATCAACGCCTAAGTATTACAAGATTGGGGTCAAACAATCAACGTTTCCAATTCCTTTTCTGATGAAAACAAAACAAATGCCTCTAATCAACGTACATTCAACGACATATATTCCCAGTTGATAAAAGCATAAATGTATAGGGAGTATATGAATTTAAGCTTGGTCTTGGTGTATGATTGATGGTAGGGGCAACATAAACAAACATAACATAACAAAACAATACTGAATGTTTTGTTTGGAAATTTTATTTCGTGATTGAATCGAAAACTTTGTTCTGTGAATTCTTCGTATCAGAATTCTCCGAACAAATAAGAAGACTCTTTCTATAAATGAAATTAAACTGACATATACACTATACATAAGTGTGAAGAGACGAAATGTTTTAGGTTTAACAACATGTTTTTCAAGATATTGCAATTTTCATATATCTGGATCACCAGCTTATGGCAATTGCACAGCTTCAAAAGAATCATAAACTAAGAATTGAAAAGCATACCTCAGAAACACATGTGCAACCAGAAAATTGTTCAAAATTAAATCAACCAAGCAGCTACAACAAATTTCGATTTCAAATATCATGATGTGTATGAAAATTAGTTAAGTGTTTATCAGACAATCTCTTCTTCATACATTAATCATTCTTGGTTGCAAGTTTTCCCTTTTATATTAACCTTACTAATAATCACCTAGTTGATTTTCACTGAAATCAGAAATTCCGTTATTCCTATCGCGAAAATATTTGGTCCGAAGTTCTCTCTAAATATGAACCACCCAGCTCCAATCATGGTGCTAGCCTAATTGATCAAATAAAATGATCGATATTTTATTCATGTAATCTAAGTCATTATTCCATTGCTCGATTTATGTCACCGTAACTTTCCAGTACTTTCACACAATAGTTGCCTCTTCAGTTATTTGCGTTCTCCCGTTTGTTCTTCAAAACCACTAAAATCATCAGAAGATCAGAAGTGTAGTTGCTTAATACGAGTAAAAACGACTACATTAAAATGCATGCATCGATTGATGACACAAGCCATATTTCGGTAATTGTGTTCCTTATTCTCATAACAGGCTTTCGTGCGGAATATATTCTTCTAATGTCTTATTGTGATATGTCCCTACATGTTCTTTAAACTATCCCCATATTAATCTTCCATATTTTCTTCTTGGAACAAAAACTTCTATAATCTTCTGGTTCAATATAATTTTTACGAGATAATTTAACTTTGAATCTTCCATGCTTCCTCAAATTTATGTTTATATATTTCTCAAACTTTCTTCACTTGCAACTCTTTGTTCTAGAAATGTTATTGAATCATAATTATGAATGCATCATTTAAAAAGACAATGTAGACAAAACCTGCGAATCTAATCAGACCAAGCTATTCCATCTTATGGTGCATAACTGCCTTGTAGATGACGCAGTTTTTCTGATTGTATGATTGCTAATGTTGTTGCTGAATTTGGTTCACAACGGAAATTGAAGGATAAGATTCGATGGATTGAGAATCACTTTCGATTCTAATGGAAGCTCTTTGAGGACTCGACAGTTAGAATTGAAAATTTCCAATATATTTAAGATGCCATCCATCATCAATTAAAGGTTGACCATTATTGTTCCTTTGAAGGTTATCTTTGAAAATACTAAGCTGAATTCAATCCTTTGATTGTCAATTTCGTTACCTTGGTTATTTGTGGAATTAAAACAAATTACTTCAATCAGTACAACCCTTCTTATAACTCGACACTTCAACTCTGGAAAATTGCTGTGCATTCCTTTCTAATCAAATTTCATCGCCCTCTGGATAACCTGTTGTATGGTAAATTTTTGAAACCGATCGTTGACAAACAGGAGGCCAAAGTTCAAAATAAAACCTCTAAATGATCATTGCCTTCAGATATTTCCAAGCAATTTATGTGTAACTCAATTGTATTCAAGAGAATTGTTAATTGATTAACTTATTCTCATTTGTGAAGAAAGGGATTTCTCAGAAACTGAAGATACATTCCCAGTGGATGAATCTGATTATGAAGATGTTTATGAAGAGAAAATTTCAATCCCAATAAGGAATTTTTAGCATGTGAAAATCATGCGAAAATCGCGTGACTAAATTTTTGCAATCTCAATTTGTCTGTATTAATTGGTCAATAAATAGAGTCCAAGTAAATATTTAAGATATACAATATCTTTAAATACTTGATTTTGATATCCAGTTTATTGGGGTATGTATAGATTTTCAAAAATATTAGAATTGATGAAATTTGTTAAGTTACATTTTTCTCAAGAATTTCGCATAAAATCTAGTGAAATATATCCCAGTTTCTTCGAAGTATTCATTAAATGTGAACTTTATTTTAAACCTTTTCGATATCTCTATCAACAGGTTGATTGGAATGATTCAACTACTAAACAAACCTGAGCCTACTTGTTATTGGAATTAATCTCATTTATAACGGTATATAAAGTATGATACAAAGACTATTAAGAACAGAATTGATTTTGCCTGAACAATCTAGAATGAAATGCACCGCTACAAGAATGTATAGTTCGAGGAAGATTTAGTTAGTTTTGAATAGCTAGAACTTATAATTGAGAAGAATCTTTTCTTCAATTGATTTATTGTAACATGTTGAGAATTCTTGTTTAAGCGAATTGTAACTGACATAATGCAAAAGAATGGGGATGCTGAGAAATCCTTCTTTAGGTAATTTCAAACAAATACCGGGAATCTCTTATTGACTGTTCACTATATCATTTTTTTAGCATTCAGTCTTCGTTGATCATCGATTCACAGAAGATTGGCCTTGAAGGTTCAAGTGTTTCCACAAAAGACATACTAAGTGGACATAATCTTTATGTGATACAAGATAGTCAAACATTTCGTTCCTTGATAATTCGTAAAATTACGAATACAGCTAGTTGATTTGGCTCAAACTACTGGATCATACCAACTGAATTTCTTAGAAACATTTATCAGTGAGCCAAGGGATTACAATTGGAAATCCAGCCAAATCGCAAGCACTGCAAATGACAAAATATGAATATGTAAAATGGATCTTGTTTAAGAACATTAAGTTTGAACACTTCCTGGATGTCTTTATCGTAATGAAGTTAATGTACCTAGTATTAAAGATACAACCTTTTTAGAGTCAATTCACACACTCTCCTTGAAGCCGTTTAGTCAATGTTTATAAATCAACCACAACCCAAATGATCCTTACCTTAAAATCTGATCACCGAATTCGGTCAAGGTCAGAAAACCTATTCTTTGCTGATTGAGAATGACAATGATTTTATATCAAAAGCGAAACTATATATACCAAAATTAACAGCAAGGTCATCCATGCGTATAATAACATTTGGTTTCCCAGTATCAAATATTTATTTAATGCCAGATCATGTTCTCAAATTCGTTATTGCTAAGCCCAAGCATTGGACTTCTACCCCTGGTGGATATGCCTTTCTTCAAGTTTTGCAATCCCGAGTTTTCTGGCAATCACATCCGTTCACCTATGTCACTTCAATAGCCGACAACGACCAAGTGTTATTTTACTGCAAGGTCAAAGAAGGGATTACCAAGTACTTATATGAACAAATGTTAGATACTCAAACCAAATAGATATCGATGCGAATTGCGCTTGAAGGTTCATACGGAGGTTGTGAATCGGTTAAAGGCTCAGATTCAATAGTTGGTGTTGCCAGCGGCTTAGTTGTTCCCGGAACGTATTCAGAACTTATTCATATATCCATGAAACAAAGTATTAGCAAACAACGATCAATAAAGCTAATATGTATTGTGCATGATTATAGTGCATTGTTTTTTTTCTATGACCATCTTTTGCCATTAGGTAATCTTCCCATTAAAACAGTTATTTATTTAACAAGGCCAAAGACTGGTGTAAGCAAAAAGGAGTTTGAATCCAGATTGTCACAATCAAATATGGCTTTACCCGCCTATTCTGTTCACATGGATGAAGTATCCAGAAACATGATTAAGCTAGAAGATTTTGGTGATTTCATTGATTCTGAATATGCTCTTGAAATAATAAGAGAAGAATTGCCCTTTGTTGAATTTTATAAAGGAAGACCAGACATCGAACATCTAGTTAAAATAGAAGTGGACGACTCCCCTGGTTCCACCAGCCTTATTGCTTGTGGAATTCCAAATTTGGTTGATGATATCAGATATTATGAGGTAAAAATATCGAGGATCCCGATAATAAGCGAGTGGATCTATGATCAACTTCAACTTTGGAGTTAGTATGACTCTCTAAGCTAAATTTATGGATCAGATGTGTATTAATTATATGAATTCTCGTGATTCGTAAGGTTTACCAGTATATTTATAGTTGGAAACCGGAAGATTGTAATAGCCCGATGAATAATTTCAAAATCTGGGGAAAATG
>LQMZ01002394.1:0-20071 GCA_001655765.1 Hemisphaericaspora gorwae
TAGAGCAGGTAGTTCTTCATTTATAATTTCTCTCATTTGAGTATACGCCACAGCAGTTGATTCTACATAATTAAATTCTTGCGTTGCAACCAATTTGACCCTTTCCAATTCGTTTTCTAACTCAGCCACTCTCATAATCAAGTCACTTTCTCTCCTTTCAAGCTCATAACTCTTGTCCATTTGAGGCTTTCTAGGAAGCACAGACATATTGGACAAGGTTGTTTCCTGAGTATTTTGAAATTGGCAGGTCCGTTCTCTCAGCAATTTCTGGCTAATGGATAAATCGTCCAAATTCTTCAGGAGATTATGGAGAACATCATTGAATTTCTCAATGGACAGTTTTATCAGCCCAGAAACGGATTGATTTGGACTCGTTTGAGTTGACTGTTGTAACATTGGTATCTGGTTTGAACTTTCTACTATCCTTTGTTGAGATATAACGATTTTCCAAAAACAATTGATTGTTTACAAAATTTGCTTTGAGATTAAGAGGAAGTTATAAATTTCAGCAAATATATTTTAGGAAACAGATGGTGTGGAGAACTAATTAAGCTTTCCAAGCAAATTGAATCCGGTATTTTTTTTCTTAACCTGGATACATCCCAATTCATTTACATACATATTTAATATACACCTGCCCGAAAAGGGGTTAGCCAACCTTCTAACATTACTCTAAGTGGTTTAACCCCCCCCTTTATAAGCTGACAGTAGAGCTGGGAGGGCTTTTATAGTTTCGGGAGCGCAATTTTTCAAAACAACCACGTGAAATGGGCGTGATTTGCACGTGCCAACAATAAATGCGGCTATTTTTGAAAAAAATACTTCAAAGAGAACGCCTGCGTAGCGTAATGGTTAACGCGTTTGACTTCTAATCAAAAGATTCCGGGTTCGACTCCCGGCGTGGGTTCTTCGTTGCGGTTTTAGCTCAGTTGGGAGAGCGTCAGACTGAAGAGATTCAGTCACAGTTAATCTGAAGGTCCTGTGTTCGATCCACAGAAATCGCATATTTTTTTAATTATAAACCCTATAAATGGCTAATAATCGCCAGTGGATATCTTCTCAATCATTTTTTGATACCTTTGAATGGGTTTGTTGGAACATTACTACAAAAATGATGAACCCAATTTTTTGAGCGGAAGGGAATTCTTTTATACCTGCGAGACGTCATTAATGACCCAAATGACCATTTTGGAATCTCCAATGCATCTAATAACTGCCTGTTGTCTGCGAAATGATCTACAATTTGGAACACACATTTAAATCAATTTATTAATTATTAATAGTTAAAATACATAAAAAGCTATTTCGCTTGCGAACCCACCATTTTCCGATGAAGTTCTAAAACTTTTAGGCTGGCGGTAGAAATATAATACAAATAGATCAGCTATCATACATGGACATAAGTTGAAACAGAAACTAGACCCCTTTCCTTATTTGCCCAGCTTACATAGTTTGGACTATAGTGCAACAATTCTTCATATGCTGGAATAGCCGATTGAACTTGGTTTCCCCCCTTAACTGGACTTAAGTCTGCCCAGAAGCATTCAATTTGAACTCCCAAACCATTGACATCTCCATTATTAGAATCAATAACGTTTGGTAACCATTGGAAACCAACATGCACTTGCTTATTCCAATCCAATTTATTAAGGAACAAATTATCGATTCCGGAAACATCTTTGAATACGTAGTTGCCATTTTCATCACGAGAGAATCCTTCAGGAATGAAATTGGTATTAATATCAGATGCATGAGATTTCGGTTTGTTTTCATCAGCGTAAACAATAACTGTTTTCACAGGAGAATCCTTATAACTATGTTTACCTACAATCTTGCTTGTCTTATCAAACTTTAAATTGCACATTCTATTTTCAGGAGCTTTAATCCTAATCTCTCCCTGAAGTAAACCATATGGCAAGTTGTTCTTTTCGGTTGAATTCTTAACAATTTCAATTTGAACATAATCATTAAAATCTTTCATGCCTGAGATAATATTGGGCGGAAGTATGCTCTTGTAAGAACAAACTTCATTTCCGTCAGGTAAGGCATTACAAGTAACTTGTGCACCACTCAATTTAACAGAAGGCATATCAGCAAGAATATCCTGTGAAAGACCCTCTCTTGCGTAAACACGAACATAGCTGTCCTTGGATCCTATTGTTAAATCGGCTTGTTGAATGAATCTCAATTTAAGTGGATTTGACGCATCAAATGGTTCAAGGAAAGTGATGAAGGTGACGCCCATTGCAGCAAATATTGTAAGACCCATGACTATGATTCTATTCAATTTGAAGATGAATGGGACATAAGGTAAAACCCAGAAATGTGCAAATGCTTGAATCAAGGAATAGATTAAATCTTCAGAAATTGCTGATTCTTGAATTGCCTTGTTAATTCCACTTATGATCAACCAACCTGAATTATAGACAACCAAAGATGAAAGGGGAACGATTAGTAAATATTGCAACGACCAATCATATCCGAAATGTTTTGCAATATGTTGAAAATTTCCTTCATTATCCTCTAGTAAACTTGTTGTCGATTGTAAAGAGAGTGAATCATTTTGTTCGTGAGAAACCACCACAACGGCTCCATAATGTTGAGACTCATCCCTTAACAATGGCGCGGACTCTTCCTCTTCTTGATGGAGATTCTTCTTATAACCCAGTGAGAACGACCACCCGACCAAGCCAAGTAACGAACCAATAGCTTGCACTGAGAACAAAATAATAAATGGGAATTCACCAGTGTGATCGTTCCCGAGTCGATTCTGAGAAAGGTTTCGAGTGACATAGATCAATGCAAGCCAGTAAAGGAAAGAAGTTTCAACAATGACAATCAACTTTTCATCATGATTCAAGATTCTATAATTTCTGAAGATCAAATTGATTCCATTGAAGCAAAGATAATAGACAAGCGTCAATATGGCAGTAGTTGTACACACCAAAAGCATTGGATTTGAGCTAGGCAAATATTGATTCATTGATCGGAAACCTCTTGTGACAATTATGTTTAAAACAATAGCTGAAATAACTACAGCAATGGGGAATTTAATAACATTCACTGCTGTCAATTGCCAATTTTTCTTATATTTCAATATAATTACGAGCAATGGGATACCTAAAAGCGGGACCAATATAAGCAAGATCAGGTTGATAAGGACTAAACTTGAAATGGGGAGTACAAAGAAATAATTAAAAAAAGTCACGTAGGCTGCAAAATCCTGATTGTTTGGGTTGGTATCATCTAAGACTGCATCATCTAAGTCGATCTTCTGATTAACAATTGAATCAGTAAAGTCAAGTGAATTGGATAACATATGCCACAATGACTTAATATTAACATTCTTTATATTATCTGAAGCAGTATGATAGATATCTCTTGGTTTGAAAAATGCCAAATCTAAACCACGTAAGCCTCCAGTCTGAGTGTAGATTTTGTAATCTGTTTCACTATGAATCAAACGATTATTAAACCCCTGTTGGAAAATAGAAGTTGCATAAGGATATCTTACATTCCCAAAGTATTTTGTGATTCCATAATCAGTACCTCTGAATAACATAGCCTTCCCTCCAGCACCAGTTCCTTCCAAATTCAAAAAGTATCTCACTTGTTCAGACCAAGGATGAGACAAGAAAGCGGTTGCTCCATAAAGACCAAACTCTTCATTATTATTGAAGTTGAATATGATTGTACGCCTTGGTTGAGACACTGATTTTTCTGTAAAATATGTCAAAACCCCCATTAAACTTGCAATTCCCATACCATCATCAGTGACTCCAAAACTAGATGGAACAGAATCATAATGAGCACTTAGGAGAAATGCAGGAAGGTCCTTGTCAGTACCATTAATCCTGACGACAATGTTGTTACTTTCGTAGTAGGATATTGTTGTGGAATCGCTTGAACCTGAATTAAATAAAATTCTATTGGTATTATTCAAATCATTGTCATACTCAGCATATGGTTTCTTCAAAGTCAATGATTGGATTCTATTTATTAAATAATCATGTACCATATCATTAGCATGGGAACCATATGTATGTTCATGTTTTGCAATTTCTTGCAAGTCTAACCAAGATATATCTAATATCTTCTTTTCAATATCATCAATAGGTAAATCTATTGTGAAATCAAGATTATTATCAATGAAAGATAACAAAATAGTCACAAGTATAGTTAAAGATACAAATAATGTCAATGATGTCTTTCTATATCCAAACACAGAACGGAAGAAACGAATAAAGATATTGGGATGATCATCGCACTTCTTGTTTGAGTTGTTGCTATTTTCGTTATTGTTGAATCCTCTAAACGAACGATCCGACCTGACTTCTTCTCCAATCCTTGGTGGTAGCATTGGTTCTTCGTGATCAGACATTGTTTTGCTGATTGAATTGCAATTGATTGACAACAGGGATGACTTTTATCAAAAGGTTTATTCACAATCTCTTATGGGGTCACTCTTAAAAGTTTAACCCTCGGTGATAGAGATGTCAATGGCCCGTTTTTTTTTGGTTACCACCGAGAAGTCACATGACCAACTTGAAATTTTCCAAAATTTTCACCGGAAAGATGAACCAACTGGGGGACCAACGTTATCTTGTTGGGGACATATCTTTTTGGGAGGAATTTTAATAGATAAAAGACTTAGAACAACAACAATGCCTGAATTCGCACCTTTAAAGAACGATTTGATACTTAGAGCGGCTAAAGGTGAAAAGGTTGAAAGACCTCCAATCTGGATAATGGTATGTACAATTGATTTTCCCCGAGAATTTCATGTTAACAATAATGCTAACCACTATTATAGAGACAAGCAGGTCGTTATTTACCTGAATATCATGTCGTCAAGGGAGAAAGGGATTTCTTTGAATCCTGTCGTGACCCTGAAATCGCTTCTGCAATCACAATTCAACCTATTGACCACTTTGATGGTTTAATTGATGCCGCAATTATTTTCAGTGATATCTTAGTCATTCCTCAAGCTATGGGGTTTGAAATTGATATGGTTGAAGGAAAAGGACCAGTATTTAAATCCCCATTAAGATCTCCCGATGACTTGTCCAGAGTTGATTTAAACCCTGATGTTAGAACAAAATTAGATTGGGCTTATAAATCAATTACTTTAACTAGAACCAAATTAAACGGTAGAGTTCCACTTTTAGGGTTCGTAGGTGCTCCATGGACTTTATTAGTTTATATGACTGAAGGTCAAGGTTCCAAAATGTTTAGATTTGCTAAAGAATGGATCTTCAAATATCCAGAAGCTGCTCATAAGCTTCTTCAAGCCACTTGTGATGCATGTATTGAATTCTTAGCATTACAAGTAGTTGCCGGTGCTCAAATGTTACAAATCTTTGAATCTTGGGCTAGTGAACTTGGCCCTGATGATTTCAATGAATTCTCATTACCATACTTGAAACAAATCGCACAGAAATTACCAAAAAGACTTAAGGAATTAGGTGTTGAAGAATATATCCCATTAACTGTCTTTGCTAAAGGTGCATGGTTTGCCTTGGACGACTTGTGTGAAGCTGGATATGATACCGTTTCCCTTGATTGGTTGTACAAACCAGAAGATGCGGTTAAGGTTGTCAATGGTAGAAGAATCACTTTACAAGGTAACTTAGACCCAGGTGCAATGTATGGATCTGATGAAGTCATTACCAAGAAAGTTGAAAGAATGATCAAAGGTTTTGGTGGTGGTAAACAAAACTATATTATTAACTTTGGTCATGGTACTCATCCATTCATGAAACCTGAAAGAATTGAATATTTCTTAAAAGAATGCCATAGAGTTGGTTTACAATAGGAATACACTAGAGTTACAATAGGCTTATCTGGTTATAGTTCTTCTTCTTCATAGTTTTATCATCTGTAAATATACAAATTGAAAGTCTCATATGCAATTGGTAGCAATTTGTTACTTAAAAGCGAGAAAAAAAAATATCATTGATTCAAATTTATTAGTCATAGACCATTATTCCTTAAGAAAATGACGGAGAACGTGCCTGTTAATGATGAACTATACATTTTTGACATATCTAAGAGAATCTTAGAATCTCTAGAATTGTTATACTTTGATTCGAAGACGTTAGAAACCAAATCAGTAACCACTGACCCCGAGAAGGAAGAATTAGCAATCCAACAGAGCAGGCCAATCTTAAAACAAGTCAATAAAGATGGGGAATACTACAAATCAGACTTACATAGATATAATTTAAAGAGATCCCTTCAAGACTTACCACCTATAACTGCCGATGAATTCGACAAGTTACTTGAAGAAGAATCGATTGAAAGTTTGTCAGGCTCAGATTCCGAGTTGAGTGATGTTGGAGAGGAAGAGGAAGTTGAAGAGAAAGAAGATTCGAAAGTAGAGACGGATGACTATGAACAAAAGCTTCAGAAATTGATAAAAAAGTTAGCAGTAAGTCAAGGTCAAGACGAAGACAATGATTCAACTGTAAGTTTCTTAAATACAAAATCACCATTCATCTTGATGAAATCTTCATTATTGCAAATCGACAAAGCGTTTGGGATCTATAAGTCAATGTTCACCGAAGATCAGCTTATAAACAAAAACCCTCTTCAAGAACTTAAATCTTTTGATCAACTTAAAGAAAAGAAATCTGCACTTTTCATGATTGGAGGTGGTCACTTTGCAGGAGCAATTATATCCCATACCCAAAAGCCGACAAAGGGGAATGTCCCAAATTCAAAAGGATCCTTACAAGAACAAGCTGTGAATATAATCGTTTCCAAGACGTTTCATAGATATACCACCAGAAGAAAACAAGGGGGATCTCAAAGTGCAAGTGATAATGCCCGAGGCAAGGCCAATTCTGCTGGTTCTAGTATTAGAAGATATAATGAACAAGCTTTAATCAATGAAGTTAGAGAATTACTTCAAGAATGGAAGCATCATTTGGATGAATGCTCTTCTATATTTATCAGAGCAAATGGTGCTGCCAATAAAAAGATTTTGGTTGGATATGAAGGAGGGGTTTTACAGAATGATGATCCTAGACTCCGAAGTTTCCCATTTACAACGAAAAGAGCAACAACTTCAGAATTAAAGCGGGCTTGGGTGGAGCTTACATATTTGAAAATTTTAGATATGCCAAAAGTGAACTTACCGCGTTCAAGTACTCCAATCAAGACAGAAAGGACACCTGAACCGAAACAAGTGAAAACAAAGGAACAAATGAAAGCAGAAGAAGTTTCTTCAGAATTGGTAAGTCTATTAAAAAAGCAAAAGGCACCCAAGGTGATGAGCTTTATAAAACAGAACCAGATCAATGTTGATGATTTTCAACTTGAACCAAGAGATAGATATACCCATACACCTTCTTTGTTACATTTTGCTTCTTCCAATGCATTGAATCATATGGTTCAGATCTTGTTAATAAACTTGAAAGCTGATCCTACCAAGTTAAACAAAGCTGGAAGAACTGCAGTTGAAGTAGCGAGCGAATCAGAGACTAGAAAGGTATTCCAAATAGCAAGACATAAATTAGGTGAAGAGTATTGTGATTGGAAGTTGGCAAGAGTTGGTCCTCCAAAAACTAAGGATGAAATTGAAAAGGAGGAGAATGAATTGAAACAACAAGTTAAATCTGAAAAACAAAAATTAATACAAGAGGAATTGGCAAAGAAGACAGAATTGGAATTAAAGAAACCGAGATTTTCATCACTGGGAACATTAGGTGGTGTTCCTGCTGTCGTTAATGACCTTAATGGATTAAGTGAACAGCAGAAAATGAGAATGATGAGAGAGCAAAGAGCACGAGCTGCAGAAGCAAGGTTTAAAACTCTCCAGAAGTAGATAGAAATTTATAGAATAATTTACATGCTAATTTCATATATTTCTAAACCATTTCTCTCAGCAAAACTACCTCTATATAATCACCTTTTCTATCTCACCACTGGGTACGTTTTCATTTCCCACATCAACTTCATTAATTTCTTCCTCTGGTTCAGAAAGATCTTGTTCCTGTTCAGATATTTTCTGCATAATGAAAGTAACTGGCAAAGTTCTATTCTCATCAAACGACTTATTATTAACAATATTTTGTAGAACAGTATCAAATGAAAGATCTGTTACCATCTTTGGATCATAATGACGATAATCATTTAATACCAATTTAATCGATTTCTTCTTGATAGAACCACCATTATCATCCAAATTTTGTTGCAATTCACGTGCAGATACCCAAGACTGAGTAGCCAAAGGAGGATCAGACTCTTCATCTTCATCCGTTTCATCCAATTCCTGACTCATACTACTCCCATCACCTCCACATTTACATTCCAACAAGTCATGAGTGTTTGACTGACTCATATGATCGATTTCAAACAAGTTTTTGAGATCATTGTAGTCGAAAATATCCGATTTTGAAGATGCATCATTATCTAAAAACTTATCACTTAATTTATTCTTCATTAATTGTCTCTGAAAGATCTTTTCATCTATACAACCAGTAGTGAAGATTCGATATATATAGCATGGTTTCTCTTGTCCATCTCGATGAATTCTTGACATAGATTGTAAGTCATTGGAAGGGTTCCAATCATTATCAAACAATATTAACCGTGATGCTCCAACTAAGTTTATACCCATCCCTCCTGATTTAGAAGATAATAAAAATATTTGAACTTGAGACGATTTATTAAATTGATTTACCAATTTACTTCGAAGATTATTTGGAGTTGACCCATCTAGTCTCAAGAATGTTAAATTTAATTTTCGAAGAATTACTTCTAGGAGATTCAAAGTTTTGGTATAGTTTGATATCAAGACTACCTTTTCTTTCATTTTATTGATTTCAATAAGTAATGGAATCAAGATGTTTATTTTCCCCGAGGCAGATGTTAATGGGGTAGATTTTAAGAAGGAAGAAGCTGACGATGAATCTTGTTGATCTTCTTTGATTATCCTGTTAAAGAATTCATCATCATTCAAAAGTGATGGGGAATTACAAATCTTTTTAAATACATTTATCATCGTGAATGAAGTTGAACCTGAAAATAACTCATTAAATTTCTTTAAATTGATAATAAGATCAAACAATTTTAATTGTAGTTCCGTTGGTGGGACAAATAAAAGGATATCAGTCTTTGTTGTCAAATAATTCTTTAAAATAGCTTGTGTTCGTCTTAAAATAAATGGTTTTGTTAATTCAATTAACAGATTTGAAATATCTTCACCTTGTTTTTTCACTTCAGTATCAAAGCAATTGATATCTCTTGCTCTTAGAATTGGGTTTACAAACTTCTTTTGAAAAATCTTAAGATCGGGCAATACTCCTGGGTTAAGAAATGATATCAAGGTATGAAATTCAAGTAAATAGTTTTGAATCGGGGTACCAGTTAGTACAATCCTTCTAGGTATCTTCAATTTAATCAAATGATTTAATACTTTGTTTGAGCTATTTTTCAATCTGTGTCCTTCATCACATACCAACAAGTCAAAATTTACAGTCGATAACTCATCAAAATGGGCCGTGACCTTTTCGTAATTCATAACTAGAACCTGGTATACATTCAACCTTGCAAAACTTTGGATATCTTGTTTTTCATTTGATGTAGACGAGGAGTTATTTAATGTCAAGACATTAATCTTATTCAGGCCCAACCATTTTCTAAACTCTTGTCTCCAATTATTAATTAAAGTTACAGGACAGACAATCAACACCTTATGTACAAGTGGTTTCTTTTGTTCAATAAATGGATTTTGTCGAAGTAATGTCCATATGGTAGTAATCGTCATCAACGTTTTCCCTAATCCCATTTCATCTGCCAATAAGCATCCATTCCCTTTGAAGTTTCGATATCCCAATAAACATTCATATAAGAATTTGACACCTTCAATCTGATGTGGTCTAAGTCTTTGGGCAAGACTAGGGTCTATATTGACTTTTACAAACCGTTCACAATTGGGAGGATCTGGCATTGAAATTGTGTGCTCACAGCCTTCATATAACGGCTTTCTAACATTGACATCTACTGCTGGAGGTGTATAATTTTGAGGAGCTACTTTTTTAAATACCAGATTGATAACTTTGGGTTTAGCTGGAGACGACACTTCCGTGGGTAAATTTGTGGACAATGCTGCTGATGATGACATGCCTTGAGAACTTACTTTTTCATCTATTTCAAATTCATATCCTCCTATAGATACAACTTCATCTAGATTAGGGGCGGTATTAAATTGTTTCTTACTCATTACTTTACCATCGAGTGCCTTTAAAGTAATTGTAGTATAATTAGAATGGGAAACAATTGCATATCCATCACCATCCCAAGTCTTATTTTTCTTATTAGTTCTCTTTCTCCATTGGACTAAATACTTTTCGTTGCTTGAATCAGAAGGTTCTGGAGACACCTTTGGTTTCTTTACCTCTATTATTGGTCTAGGAATGGTATGCTTCTTAGCTACTGAAGCAGATCGTGATCGTGCACCCAATGAAGATTTAATAGGAGCTGTCAGTTGTTCCAGTTTGCACGCGTTCTGTTGAGGGGGGTTTGCAACTTCGCTTGACAGACCCTGCAGTGACAGAGGAGCTGATTGAGACATGCCATCTTTTCGTATCAACCTAGGAGGTTTAAACGGGGCATTTGGTCTCTTGTTATACATTTAATCCAACTGACAGTCCAAAGTAAACCTTTCCTAAAATCAAAAACAAAAACAATTTTTTTGGGACGTGTAGCGCGACGAGACAGCGCGAGAGAGACGGGGACAATGGTTTGGCAAATGCTCTCTCCAGCGAGGAACAATGGGGCGAAGGAGATGAAAAAAATGGAACCACCTCCAATGGATTCAAATGGATTCAGTACAGGATGTATGTAAAGAGTAATTACAACTAGGACAAATCTATGTGAATATTTTATATTAATAATCTTATAAACATTAAGATCCTTTCTTAATTGAACAAAGAAGAGAAGGCTTTTTGTATTAAATCTCTTCCACAATAAACTATAAATAAAAATTTGAAACCCCAATAGAGAACGTAAACAAAACTGGAAAAACCCGACAAATGAACCGACAACAATAAGACAACAGCCAACTCGAAAAGAGACAAAGTACCCCTTCATGAACGATCTATCGTAACAAATAAACTCTCTCTTTTGTCATCCTCTAATACGTTGAATGAACTCCAAACAAGTAGTAATATGCTCTAGATAATGAAAACATAATGGTGGAAGGTAAATATGAGTATATTCCGTATATGATAAATATGACAGATAGTAAGTTAACCGTATGAAGTACCATTGATTCAGTCCTTGTTAACATTGTGAATGGGAAATGATGGAAATACATCCTGTATAACCAAGGATATGATTGTGCCATAGAGTTGTCCTTCTGCATGTTGAACAATATATATATCTATGCGTGTATTAAGCAAAGGAAGTAAGAAACGAATGAAAAAAGCAGAATGTCGCTGTTTTGTAAGTAACAACCAAAAGGGAACAGGAGTGTTTTGAATAAATCTTTCGAGAGTTCAAAGTGAACAGGTCCAACTTTGAAGGAAGCAACGAAGCAAAAAAAAAAGAAATTTTTTAGATTTTCCGAACCGTTGTACTACAACGACAACGACAATGGATGGTAATCAGCTGGGGGGATATTTATATCTATAAATATCATATCTTTGGCGTATAATAGTTGGGAATTTGGAACTGGAACCACCCGACTATCTAAATACTCTTAAACAAGAAAATTAGTACATGTTAGTCATCAGGAGAATAACCTAATGAATTTCATCTGAAGATTGCGGTGGTTAAAAACGTTTGCCAAAGTGGATCAGATAGTGATTGAAAGAAAGACGGGGCCTCAAACAGTGAGCTTCTGATATGATTTATGGCATTAAATAAGTTTTCACATTCTCTGGGAAAGAAATCGAATTGACTTTGTCAAACAGAGCAATCCCCGAGATGGCTGCACATTCATTTGGATAGTTAAATTTACTTTAGAGAGAAATTTGTTTGAAATTTACATAAAATTGCAACTGTTACTCAAGTCAATCTCAGTTTTGAAATAAAAGCGATTCCATCAATGATAACTCCTAGATAATGCTTTGTCATTCAGATGTACAGGAACAAGGAGCTTAGAATGGAATTGCCCATGAACGAGTGTTGGAAGAATTAAATTCCCACAGTTTGCCAATATCATGTATCAAATTAAAACTCCTTAACTGATTTGGGAAACTGATATCTAAAAGAATGGGTATACAAGTACTTTCGTTGGTTTACAGAAACTTTTTCCTTTGATGAAACTCGTTCCTTTGATTAAATGGATCAGATTCCACGAAACTTGCAACGATATATCCATTTCCCCAAGTTGTGCCGAAGGGAGGGGGCCATGGGTGGTACATATATTACATTGCATTTCTGCAGTAGTCCAGAGAAAGTCTTGAACAACCACTGTCTATGATTTCCTAATTCTATCTCAACTTGACCATAATCGCAACATTTGCAATACACTCAGAAGTTTTGGGGGCAGGCATATTAGCATTGGAAAATGAATTTTTGGAACAACATCAAGAACAACAAGAAGGAATACAAACAAGTCTACAAACAAGACTACAAAACCAAACTGTTGGTAACGTGATGAATTGATAATCAGGGTCCGACGATGAATACATCTTTCAAATATCAAGGTTTTAGGCTTATTGGTTATTGTGCATTGGTTCTTGATAATGGGTTTTCACTATTTGGTGCTGTTTAATTATTCGCTAGAGTCTCTTTATATATATTAATCTATTTATATCCAACAGCTATTTACTACAAGAGTTTTTACAACCACCTTTTCAATTTTGTAATTACTTTCTTTTCTGAATTAATAATTCTCAACAACAAAGTTAAATTATGGAGAACAGATTCCCCCCCTAGACCTCAATATAAGTACAAGAATGATCCACTTGCTCCATACGGGCCTTCGATTAATGCAATCAACTCAAACATTAATTAATTAAATCACCACAGATACCAATACTTTAATTAAAATTATAAAGATGGATTTAGACAAGACAATATCTGAAGTAATTATCTTGTCTAAATCCTTCTTTAAAACTGTTCGTTTCGGTGGTGATTCCATTCAATTGTCCAATGTTTGACTTGTTTACATCAATAGTAGGTCGATGCGTGGAGAGCAGATCAATCTGGTATTTATATTGGGATCTAGGGGGGAATCTGTTCTCTATAATTTAACTATATTGATGAGAACTATCAATTGATAATGTCAATCAGAAAAAGAAAGTGATGTATAAAGTTGAAAATGTGGTTGTATTCGCCTTTGGCATTTTATAGACAGTTCTGTTGTGAACGGATGTATACGTGCGAGTAACTATCTATTTCATGTCTAGCCACTACCAGTGGTTGTCGTGGAGATGAATATATATAGAGGGGGGGAAGACCTCTTGTTATTAACAGGAATGCAAGAGAGCGACACGGTGGCCTTTATATATACTAGTATATATTCAGTATCTATTGTACTTTATAGTACGGGTTGATATGTTTCGTACTTCTAATTTTAGTTACCTGAGAATATGGTTGCCAAATTTGTTTGGTAGGTGGTGACAATGATTGTAGTTAACTTTAAATAGTAGTAGCAGGAAATATATTTCCTGTGTTTGCTGGAACCGGGAGGAAAGGGAAGTTGCAACCTATTTCCGAAATAATTGTTTGTCTCTCTCTCTCTTTATACCTCGATACTCTAAGATAATTTTGTGTATAAGTGTGTAAACTCTTTCAATTTCTTCAATTATACTATTAATAGAAATCTGGGTTGGAGATTATTCGGTTTCCAATTAAAATTTTATGTTTTTAAATAACATAAAGAACATTTATTGGGTGAAGGAATCCTCTTGTATTTAAGATTCTCCAATGGTTTCTTTACGAATTTTACAATTATAATTAAATCCATATATAAATCAGTATATATTTCTGTACTTGTGTAAGAAATTAGGAAATATTAGGCGTTGTCAGTTTTTCGTAGCGTTTAATTGTTTTTGCAACCACATTTTCAATTTTATATACATCACTTTCTTTTTCTGATTTACTTCACCTGATAGTTTCATAATTATAAGTCAATCATGCCAGAACAATCCCCACAGAATTACGAAATGGATCCACTCTTCCCATTACAGAATGAACTTGATGAACTTAATTTAAAGCTTAGACAGATAGGTGAAATCACCACTGAAACAAATCAGAAACTCCATACTATATTGAAAAATTCTAGAGAAATGAGATCTGAATTAAATTGGATAAAAGAAAGGCTCAGCAATGAACCTCAGGAACAACATCATGAAGATGAAAAGGAAGAAGAGAAGTAGAAGAAGAAGAAGAAGAAGAAGAAGAAGAAGAAGAAGAAGAAGAAGAAGAAGAAGAAGAAGCAGAAGAAGAAGATGATGATGATGAAGGAAGAAACTCAAACAAGCCCACAAGCCATTCTCACGGTTACCAGATGGATTAATAATCACGGTCCGACGATGAATTCATTGTTCAATCTCAAGGTTCTAGATGTATTGGTTATTGAGTATTAGCTTTTTGATAATGGGTTTTGACTATTTGATGCTGTTTATTTATTTGCCAGATTCTTTATATATATATATATCAATGTATAATCTATTTATCTATTCTTCATGGGATGAATTTTTGGTGATTTGTAGCTGGTTGAAATATCGGTTTTCTATGAGGATATACATACTGTTTATTAAGCCATATGGAACCTTATTGCCAGAAAAGTAGGTAGGTCATTCAAATTAGGAATCATTAGATCAGATTCAAATTATAATTTCTAGAACGTTGCACTCAAATCCTTGCCATGAACCCCTAAAGAGCTATGCGAAATCACTTAGTTTGACGGTCCTCAGCAAACACTGAGTTGTGAACATTACACTCTCTAGAATTTCCTCATATTAATGAGGAACCCAATCGAAAATTGATATATCATAATAATTTCCTTATTTGACAATAACTTACTGTCAATGCTGAAAACATCCTTCTATTATTAAATGATTGGAATTCACAAAACTTATATGTTCCATTATCCCTCAGGATACTATTCCATATGAACATCAATATTGCTGAACCATACTTTGAAGATCTTTTCTTCCTAATTACAAAGTACTTGAGACCTTCCAAGTTAATCAACTTGAAACTCACCCACCGTAGATTTGAAAAAGTTGTCGATACGTTTCTATTTCATTCCATATGCGTATACGGCAATCCAAACTTTAAATCGTTGACTATTTGGATACGTGATTATTCGTTCTGCCATTTTCTTAATTTCGTGGAATCGTGGAAAAAGGGTTACTTTAAACCCTGTTATATGAAACGTCTCTATTTCACCATAACCGAGAAGCATACGAAGCCAATACGAGAAGAAATATTTCAAGTACTTGGCGAATGTTTTGTTAACTTTATGCGGTGCAAAAATACAAAGATTGGGAGGCAAATTACTTCTCAAAAACATATCGGGATGATGGATCATATTTGCTTTGATAGTTGGTTGCCATATGATCATCTCACCTCAATAATTAAACCTGGACAGCTTCAATATTTGATTTTGCCTAACTTGGAGAATGGATATTCACATTCGATGAAACAAATCATTTCTGATTGTAAAAAATTAAAAGAAGTTTACTACGATGCTGCTATAGGTTCGTTAGAATTATCCAAACCTATAGAAGTTGACAAATTGAGCATTCTTCTGGATCCTGATCCATTTCCAATTGAGAATTTTGCTATTTCCAATATCAAGAAACTTTCATTTACAGGTTGCTTAGACCATTTGCGAGAAGTCATCACAGGGTTTCACTCACTAGAAGTATTGGCTATTCAAGAAGGGATCGTTCCTCGAGACAACCCCAGGTGTTACGTAGAGTCAAGGCGTTACATCTTAGACTGGGCCTCCAGAAACAATGTGAAAAAGCTTTGTATAGACATACCGACTTGTCTTTCTGCAAGAGGTCTCCTTGGTGAACTTATTCATGTCAATGTGGAAATTCTTTCCATTCAGGAGTTGACTTATTATCAGATTGCAGAGCCCTCAACTGATTGGGATTCTTTTCTATATAAGTTTCCTAAATTACAAATATTCGAATGCTACAAAATTCGGTATGAAGTCGATAGAAGAGGGCCGAAACCAAAATTGGTCAATTTACAACCTTTGGAACTGGCGGAATTGAATATTAGTCATCTTTTTTATAGACGTTAATGTTGTTACCTATACCGAATCCAAACTACATCAAGACTAGCTAAATCAAAGAATAGTTAGTCCTATATCCAAGATACAAGAAGATTTCAATATTAGATCGGGATTTGCCGGAATAAGCAGTTTGTTGGGACTAGCACGGGTCATGGGATTGGGAATTGCCTTCTCACAAAAGTATCAATATATATTTCATTGGGTTTCAAAACCAATATTAAGAAGCTTTTCATAAACTTGGAGGAGTATCGTTTTTTTTTTTCAATACACAGCATATCAAAATGTGCTGATCCCTGGAAGTTCTGTCAGGTCCGGAGTTAACCTACTTCTTCCCCCGCTACCAAGAGAGTAGAAGCACGTTTTAGTATAATTTTGAAACTGGAGAGTGGTACAAACTTTGATTTGAAGAGAATAGGACTGGACCGAATCTAGTCTGGTTCACTCTCTGAGACCATTTATTCAAGACTGATTTGACCTCTCCTTTTCATTAAATGACGTAGGTAGTCGAAGTTCATGGTTTGAAGGACCAGAAACAAATAAGTAATACTACAGACTATTTTAGTAGGTTTATAACATAGTTGAGTTTATACACAAAAATACTAATTATACGATAAAGAAATACCGTTACATCCCAGGCGTAGCTAGGTGGGGAAAAGTAGTAAATTATCTGATAAAAACATAGTTTAAACAATACAAAAAGTGTATATTAAAATGCATACCCTCCATCTCTTACACTTCTAATACCTGGGAAAAACCTGTTGGGAAAGCTAGCGATACATTTTCGTAAATAAAGTAAAATAATCCCCTTGTGTGATTCGGCCAATCCATTCATTTCAGGTGAATAGGGTGGACTAACTTCTTTAGCAATACCCAACGCCTTTAGCTCAGCTTCACTTGGAAGCTCATTAGCATTGTCGGATCTAAAATAAGCGACTTTTTCTTGAGGAAATTGCTTAGAATTAGCTGCATGGCAAAAGATTACCGACTACCGAAATGCTTGCTCCAGAATCGTACGTAAGAGTGTTTTTTGAAACTCTTTTCATCAACTCCTTTAAAGTAGGTCTCAGCTTTATGAATGTAGTGAATGCATGGTGCTTTGAAAGGCCAAAAGACATCGTCATCGATAGTAATTTGATGACTGTCAAACACTTATTCCATATCGGAAGATTGGTCGCCAGCAGCAGCTGAAGAAGTAGGAGGCTTCTTCTTGCGTTGAGACTTCAGAACTCTGTTCTTATCTCCACCCTTTCCACCTTTCCCTTTAGGATTGCCTTTCTTCCCCTTTTTAGTAGTGTTGCCACCACCATTACCTCTGGTCTTCTGAACGGGTCTTCGTATACTCAATACAGCGGTCGCTTGTGGGTCGTCAGCAGTAGTAAAAATGATCTTCAACCGTAAGGTTTTGTCATAATTACGGTCAGCATTCAACTTTGAGGGCCACGCACTAATAACGGGGACTTTGAAGTTAGGGTCGTTTCAGCTTTCGGTAGAAATCGCTGACTAAGCTTACAATAGCGAGATAGTTACGAGACTTAACTGGTTTCCAGTTTTTCCAGTAAAAGAACAACATCTCAAAGTTCATTGTCCTTCTCAAGAACTTGTCCACATCCAGTTGTTCGAATGTGTTTCTTTCAAAGAAGTAGGCCACATCATCAGCTTTCCCTTGGAGGTTCTTGTCGAATTCCTTAGACCAACCAGTGAGTCTTTCCTCAATGATGACTTCGACGTTATCCTCAATGACGGCTTCGACGTTTTCCTCGAGGCAAGCCTCGATGAAGGTAATTGCATCCTGTATGTTGAACAGGTTGTATCGGTATGTGATTCTTTGTTCAAGGTCACCGATCAATGCAATCTCGCTAAGCATGGCTAGTGAGGTGCTCTCGAGAAGCTCCATGCAAAGTCGTTCCTCTCCATCTCGATAAGGAAGCAAAGGTATTGTTTTGGATTGGAAACTGTGCTTCACTGGATCCTTGACAAAAGCCTTGAAACCAGCAATGCAGCCCAAAATACCATCTGCGTATACGCAGAGTTCTGCAAGAGAGGCGCCCTCCTTTAGCTTGTTTTGGGTCTTGTGGAACTGAATAGCTCCCTCTACATACGACCAGTGCGTATCAGCATCACGCTTCCGGCGTGCTTGGTTTTGTATCTCCTCGTTCTGTTTCTCCATGGCTTCGGTAGCGGCGGATGGTGAAGCAGTGAAGTTGAGACCTGTTCTTTGCTTTACATACTCGACTAGGGCTTTAGCAGGAATGGAATCAAATAGCTTGAATACATCTTCCATACTGTTAACATTTTGGTGAATACCAGCATGGGAGTTAACCGGATTAGCGTTAGTAGGTTCAGTAGTTTCATCTTGATCCATGTTGTGATCCTGGATCGATACCCTCCACCTCTTACACTTCCAATACCTGGGAAAAGCTACAGGTTTAAAAACAAGAGAGAACTATATACAGTACAAAGTGAAATTTTTCACTTTGACTAATTCTCGTTATTCAGTAATACCGAGAAGGTAATACCCGGAAGAGATCGAACATCATCACGGAGGAATTACGAACTAGAAGAAAAAGGCATGTCGCGGTACGTGTCGCATTTATTTGCGACACTTAGCGAAAATCACGTGACATAAACCTAGTATGAAATTTTTCAATTGGAAGGGATTGAGATGGCTGCTAGGTTTTCAAGTAAGTCAAACTCACATAGAGAGAGTTGGTTTTATAGGTATTGATGGAATTGCGATGGAAACAATACTCCAATCTGATCTTCTTAAGATCAAACAGACTTTGATAAAGACAAAGTCTCCAAATAAGGAACAAATTGAATTGGTTTATTCAACATTAATTGACCAATTGAAGATCATTTCAAAGGAAGGTATTGCTGGTGATGACAAGTATATTGTTGTATTTAACGACACTTTATCGATATGTTTATTAAGATTACGTGGTTTCCAAGAACAATTGGTTGAAAGTACAATTATTTTTGAATATTATTTACTGTTAATAAATCATCCATTTGCACCATTACAAAATTCATTAAATTCATTGATTCAAAAGTTATTAACTTTCCAAGGGATAGTACTTACTCAATGGATAGATCTAGTTATGCAAGGACAGACTTTAACTAAGAATTTATATCTTTTACTTGAAATTTTATTAAAAAAGGTAAATGATAGGACATATTATTTCCTTGATGAATATCCTACATATCCTCAAGATTCGATAATACGATTTGATGATCAATTATCAAATTGTATAAGCAAGACTTTGGTTATCATATATAGTGGACTAGGAGTTGAAGATCATGAACGATGGTATTGTCAATGGAAAGATGATATTAAGCTAGGTTTAATGGATCCAAAATTACGATTCAATATCACGACATATCTCCTATTAAACTTAATTAAATTGAATCCCAAGTGTTTCCCATTATTAATTGATGATTATAAGACTAATCTAGACATTTTGGTACCTATTCTTAACATGGGTCAAAAGGCAGAATTGATTGAAAATTTAAATATGTTAGACCAACAGGTTTTAATTAATTGTTTGGTCAATCATAGTTCTGAAATCCGATTGAATTCATTACAATTGTTATTTGGAACCAATAGTAAGCATTTGAAACGGATCCCTATACCAAATACTGTTTATGAACTTATTCAAGAAAATTATATCATAGATATCAATTTAAATGATTCAAATAAACAAGATGTATTTTTAAGTATATTAAGTAAATTTATATCTGGAAGATTCAAAGATTGCTTAATGGGGAAGTTTACTTTGAAGGATAAAGAAAATAGTGAAAAGTTTTTACAATGGATGTTGAATTTATTAGAATCAAATTTATATCCAGGAAGCAATTTCC
>LQMZ01002396.1:12100-33059 GCA_001655765.1 Hemisphaericaspora gorwae
TTTTAAGACAGAGGAATAAGGAGAAGGTGTTTTATGAGCCAATATTTTGTGAAATTCTTGATTTGTAAATAGAGCCCAAGCTAAGCTGTTCGCCCCGAAGGTGAACAGCGTTCAAAGTAGTAGTATGCCACGCAGACTGCTGTGTTTGTACCAGCTTCGGAGAGCTAACAGACTACACTGTATGTACCTGGTTATTAGATTAGTTGTTATTTATTATACTTCCACCTTACACGTAGACCCTATTTGTTCATCTATCCATTGCACTGGGCGATTGATGGTTTTTTGCAACAAAGGGGGTTATATCGAGTTTTCTCTGCTCTGTTCTCTTTATTACCTCATTGAGCTGTTTCCATTACATTTATTGGTAAATTTCATCAGTATTACACGAGTGGTCTATCGACCACTCATGTTCTATTGACCACTCATGTTTCTACAGTAAAACAATCCCAACTCATTACACTCATTTTTATATTGATTATATACGATATTACACGGCATTACAAGAAATTTATACGATATTTATCCGATATTATATAGAAAAACACTAGTAACCAGACTAGCCAGGTTACGTAAAACATAATATTATTCTACACAACATCAACAACAACCAATAAACTTATAATTTTTGCATAGCAGCAATATCAGTAGATTGAACGTGATCTTCATCTTCTTCAATAGCAGCTTGTAAGTCATCTAAAGAAACCAAGGCATCTTCAACAACCAAGTTGATTTGTAACTTCTTAATACCGAAACCAACTGGAATCCATTGATGAGCACCCCAAGTTAAACCTTCCATTTCAACGGCCTTGACATTGGCTAATAATTCTTCTAAATCAGTTTCATCATCCCATGGCTTAACATCCAAGGTGACAATAGACTTAGCAGCTGGCTTTGGACCCTTAGCGGCCTTCTTGGCAGCGTATTCAGCTAATCTTTGTTGTTTTAATTTTTCAGCTTCTTCATCAACTTCTTCATCATCGGAACCGAACAAGTCAACGTCATCTTCGTCTTCTTCAGCAGCAGCGGCAGCAGCTGGAGCATTACCGGCTGGTAAAGTGTCGAATTCTTCAGTGAAGGAAGCAATGTGGTTGAACCATCTGGAGAATTGTGGGTATTGCTTTTGGAAAGCCTTGTAGACAGCGACATCAGCTTGAGTGGCGGTGGTGCTAAAAAGTTTGTTGTTAGTATAAATTGTTTTGTATGACATGTGTCAACAATAGATTGAGATTTATATTGGGAAGGGGGAGGGGGCAGGAATAAGGGTCAGATTAAAGATTTAAATCTCCTTTGTCACTCATTCGGTGGGTCTTAAGCACCTCATAAACACGGACCAAAGATTAAGTTCATCATTCAAGTTCCTTTGCGTCAATTGATAAATCAATTGGAAATAGATTTTTTTTGGAAAAATCTCTATTTGAAAAATTTTTATGCAATGATGAAAAATTTTTCAATCTCAAATGGACAAATAGCTAAAATAAAATAGAACATACCCATCAACGTAAGACTTATCAGCTAAGAATTCGTTTAAGGACTTGACAGTTTCAACCTTGGAGAAGTCGGAGAAAGACATTATGTGTTGTGTATATGTGAATTGATCCAATTGGGAAAAAGAAGTGAAAGAAAGAAAAGGTGTAAGGGGGGAATAAATTTTTTCTAAATGGATGGATGATTTGTTGCCAGAAGAAAAATTTTTTTTTTTCGTTGTTCCCGGCAAGAAGAGAGAGGAAGACACACAAAGAGAGAAAGACAACGTGAACCGAAAGTAAAGCGAAACGGCGCGAAGAATAAAACGATGAGCTTTTTATGAAAAGGTCTACAATTTACTGTGATACAGTATGATAATTACTACCCTTAAATGAACCACACTTTCCGGGTAATATACCTTATACTTTTTTGTATGATTTATTACACAATCATGATTACTACCACTACTATTACTTCTCTCCTACTGATACAACCGTAGTGAAAGGTAATCTCTACTGAAATACTAAAACTTGAAAAAAAACCGAAAACACGTTTTCATTAAATTTAGACGGAAGAGAACGCAATTATAAAAGAGAATGGAAATCCTAAACATTTTCAATGCATGTAAATAATTTATGAATAGTTCATGTATATATACACCTCTATATTTATGACCGTTATATTGGCAGTTCATATTGCCAGTTATAACATTGTTGACAATTTGTAACCATATTGCCAGTTATACCCTTATTGCCAGTTATAGCGTTATTGACAGTTATAACCATATTCCCAATTATGACGTTCCCCAGTCTATAACCTCACCATGTTCATTGAAATTTCCAATAACTACATTCAAAATTTGCATAACATCTAAATTCATTACTCAAACCATTCTTGTGTTCAGGTAAGAAAGTTGTCATTTCAGTATCTGGATAATTCTTTTTCACAATTTCATTCATTCTTTCACCAGTAGATGAAATAAGTTTATATTTATCATCTCCAGACTTGGTCTTTCCATTTCGATCAACAACTAATAAATTATTAGCTGCTTGAGCTGATTTGGTTTGACATTCAATTTCTAAAAATGGAGGATCAATTAATAATCTATGACATTTATGTTTAAGATGTTGAGGTATCACATCAGGATGATTATAATCATATACACTGAAATGTTCCTTGCCTGCCAATACTTCAAATCTTTGATCAAATTCCAATAAATAAATATGGTTTGTGGGGATTTCTTCACTTGGTAATTGTTTAATTGCTGCATAAACTGATGGAGCACTAGCAATAACTATAACAGTATCTTCATCAGCACCTTCTAAAAGGGCCCTACCTAATATTTTAGCAGTCTCATCAGCATACCAGAACTGTGACAACTGCCAATCTTCTTTGAATGCATCGATTGTAAGTGTTTCTTGCTTCTTTTGTTCATCAAATTTATCTTCTGATGCTTTATAGAGTGATTCAAAATGGTCTATACGTTGTTGTTCTTCTTGTCTAAACTCTTGAAGAGCAGCCAAGGCATGACTTGATAAAGATAATACTCCTTCCTCAGAGTCGGACATTTTAAGTTGTTCCTTTCTGTTGTATACTTAGTTTACACCCTGAATGTATCTTCGTCTGATGACTTCTCTGTATGGAGAATGAAAATGAAATTTTTCAATTCAATTTTTTTTGGTGCTTTGTGACATCAAAAATCTTTTTTCCGTTGTTAATGCTCCCACTTGGTAGCCCCGTTGTAGCACATCCTCCTTTCGATTCCTGACCAAAACTTTGTTTTTATTCCATTGATTTCGATGGTTTGGGAAACAGAAACCAATCTAAAAGATATACAAATCAAACCATGTCCTTCTCATGTACACCATATGAATTGGTGTCCTATGTTCTAGAGAAACTATCATTCTCTGGTCAACATGGTATACCCTTATTAGACCTTTGGGATATAATTCAATTGAAACTACACCAACCAACCAAATTAGATACATTTCAAAAACAAACCATTTGGCAATGGTTATTCTTTTGCTTAGAAGACGATGAACAATTGCAATTGTATATCACCAAACAGGAGGAGGAAGCGCCGGGTGGTGGTGGGGGCAACCCAGTGACTATTCTACCCTTATATGAAGATTTCATTTCATGTCATAATCACCAAGAAGAAAATTTAAATGTTATACCAATTGATGAAGTTCAATGTTATTATTTAACTGGTATTGCCGATAGTAAGAAATTTAAACAATCACTTGGAGAAATGCCATATCAATTATTATGTGAAATTGCAAAGTATGGTCCCCAGGGGATTCATTCACCTGAATTATGTCGTGCCACGGGTCAAGATGCAAGATCATTACCTTCAAGATATAAGAAATTAGAAGATTCTGGATTAATCATTAGAAAACCCGTGTTCAATGAAATTACCCGACAAAGAACAAGTTTATGTATTCATTCTAAATTTGCTGATCATTCAAATGAACAAATTATTGGGAGTGTTGATAATTCATCATTTAGAAGTGCTAATAAATTGAAAAGATACATTGTTCAGGCAACTAAAGATGCACCTAATCAAATAAGATCATTCCGAGATTTAAAAATTGAAGTTAAAATGGATAGAAAGGGTCAACCAGCTAAATTTTTCGGAGTCATAGTTGATAATTTACAAAAAATTGGTTGTATTGAAAGAATTAATGTTAAAGATTCTCAACATGATAAATTAATTTATTCACTTAAATATTTAAAAGATTTACCTAAAGATTTATCGGATGTCGCAGGATATTTTGAAGTGTTTAACTCAATTGAAGATGAACTGGATGAAGAGGAGAAGGAAGAAGAAGGTGATGATGAAGAGGGGGAGGAAGAACCGACAACTTTTGCAAAAATCAACAATTTCTTCCCCCTTCCAAATCAAATTCATAGAATAATTGACCAAAATCCAGGAATACCAGTTAAAGATATCCTAAAGACATTAGTGGGAAATTCAAGTCATAGAACAACCCTTAGATTAATTGAATCATTAGTAACATATACATCAGATGGGAAATCATTAATCCCCAATAAGAAATTCCCTGATGAATCTGAAAATTCAACAATTGTAAGAACTTATGATTTTATTGGCAAACATAAATTCTATAGATATTATACTAAACAAACTCAATCATCGAAACCTGTTAGGGCATATAAGGGGAAACGAACGACTCCCAAGCGAATTAAAGGTTCAATTAATCAAATTAATAAGGCAAAATATGTTGCTATTGGGAAAATTCCAAATACTTCATTTATCGGTCCATCATCTACTAATAAGAAAAGATTGGGTTCGGGTCCCGTTGTGAAAAGTTCACCTGTTAAAAAGAGAAAGACTAGTAAAGTACAGAAGCAAACGTCTGAATCTGAACATGATGAACGTGAACCTGAGAGTGTTGAATCAATTGCTAAGGAAGTGATAGTGGAGCCGGAAGTAGACACTATAGGTGTTAGACGTCCTAGGCGGGCCAAGATGAAATCATTGAATGTATATGCTATGATGGATATAGATTCAGATGAAGATATGGTTGAACCTGCAGAAGAAGATGAAGAGGATGAATATAAATCACCAAAAGTTGACGAAAGTGCCAGTGAAGATGATATAGAGGAAGACGTCGATATGGACGACGAGGGCGATTCCGAACGAGATGAACCAAGACCAAAGCCACGACAACGGTCAAAACTGAAGACACCCATGGTAGAAATCACTCAAGTTGAATCAATTACTCCACAGGTCGAACCTAAACCCACCAAACGAGTTACTCATTCATCATCACTGGACACATTGAAAGCAATCAAAAGAAGATCAGCGTTAATGGATTTAATTAAACTGAAAGGTGGAGTAGTTGTAACTAGTATAACATTATTACGAAAATTAGATGAAATACTTGAATCTACAACCAAGACAGATATGAAAACAATTGTAAGAGATTTAACTCAACTCATAAATACTAATGAATTAGAAGTTAGAGTTATCCCATATTTAAAATCAGGTAAAACTTTTACAAAAAGATTATTAATTGTAACTGATAAGAAATTTCGTCCCCATGAAAAGGAAATTGAAATTGTTAAACAAAATTTCCTTTCTGAAGGTCATGTGATTGATCCTTCAACAAGACACAATTTGAGAGTTGTTGAAGGTGAAGTTACTTATTATCTGATGGAAAAACCGGTTCCGAAGGTGAAGAAGAGATTGTCTGGGTTGACCGATGGACGGGGACGTGGACGTGGACGGACTCCCAAGAACACAAGAAGGAAGAAGAAGGTGGATGAGGACGAGCTTATTGATATCGATAGTGAAATCACAAGTCCTATCGCCATGGATGATGATATGGGAACAGGTGAATACCGTGAAGAAACTCCAATTAAAGAGGAAGAAGAGGAACAACAACAACAGCAACAGCAAGATAAATTTCCTGAATTGGTATCTAAAAGACATAGAAGAAGAAAGAAACCAAAATCAAGAAAGGAAGGTAAGAAATCTCATATGCTTCGAAGATATCGTCCAACTTCAAAACTTGATAAAAATGATGCCACTACTTTATTCCGATCAGTATGTATATGTAAATGTTTTTCCAAAGCAATTATTGATTTTGAATCAATTGCTCAATTGTTTGATGGAATGGATGCTAAAACCATTAAACAAAGATGGACAATTGTTAGGAAACAAATTGGTGGATTACCGGCTGTAACTAAAGGGGTTGAAGAACTTGAGAAAATAGTCATGAAGGCAATTGATGAAGAATTAGTTTCAACGAATGATTTAGAAGATGTTAAATTACAATTCTTTTTAGATTTATGGAAAGATTCAAGTAGTTCGATGATTGAAGTTGAAGATAAAATGCCGATATATGTTGGTGCTGGTGATACTATGTCATTATATTCTAGACATGTAAGTAATGAAATGCCATTGGTATTGTTTGATCATTTAGAAGATCATTCTATGAGACAAAAGGAAAGTTTACTTGCCAGTCAACCATTTTACTATGATGATGATTTTGCAATATATCCTGATGATTTAGATCAAGTTAAGGCGACATTAAAGGCAATTTTTTCCACCAAGGATGATAAATTACCATTAAGTAGAGTCAATCAGATCTTATCGCAATTTGGAGATGAAAAGGTACGTGATGCATCTTCGGCTTTAATTAAAGATAAACAAATGGTTTACATTGGATCTGATGATTCCGATAGTAAATTCTTATTAACTGATCGTGTTTTCAATTGCCTAAGTGTACGTACTACCAATAATTACTTCAATGCAGCTGCTAATTTCAAAGAGAATTTATATTCTATAATTGATTCCAATAAAGGGTTGATTGTTTCTCAAGGGATCCAAAGTGGTGAGATGGCAAGTTTATTACTGTTGATCACTAATGACAAAGTGGGGATTACTCATATTGATAAGAATTATACTTTTGATAGTTATGAATCAAGACAATTTGATAAAGAGAATTTATCTTGTGATATTGTAACATATGGTATGGCTGGTGGTCGTGGTAATATTGAAACTAGGGGAAATCATCATCCAAAGATTCCGGTTCCTATAGGTACTGCATGTTCACACATATGGTTAGATTTAAATGGCAATATTAATGAAACACTATGGATTAGAATTATAGTTGCAATACTTCATTATGTTCATTATCGACCTGGTATTCCAACTAATGTTATTTATCATAAGTTAAGTTACACTCTTAGTTGTCATGATTTCTACAGTGTAATTGAATGGTTGAAGCAGAGCCAATGTATTGTTGAAGGACCATTTAGTGGATTCTGGGTATCACAAGATTGGTTATACATATTAGGTGTATAGTTTCCAATACCTCTCTAATCTATTATTTTTATGTATTATTATGAATGTAACGAAATTGAGTTTACACTTTACAAGATGTTGTCCTTCTCTACTGAATGACCTCCGTCAAATATAGAACGAATTACAGTTTGTTGTTTGGTTACCAAAGGCATACTAAACTGCTTTGCCATACAGTCCACCTTACAAGATCAGTAGTAGCAAAAGGTTAATTGAAAAATTTCTTTTTTTTTTTAAATTTTTTTTATTTTTTTTTTTCTGCTTCAGTTCCATCTGAAAAAAAAAAATTCATCTTTCTCCGTTTGGTACTTTCTTGATTAAAAGGATCATCATCAGAGGCGGTGTGTGTAAGACAAAAGTCATTATGGGATTAGCAGGTACTAAAGTGAAACAAAGATTTGGATTAGATCCTAGAAACACCAACTGGTCCAATAACAATGATCAATTTGGTCATCAATACTTGACTAAAATGGGATGGAAACAAGGTCAAGGGTTAGGTATGGTCAAACATGCCATGACTACTCACGTGAAAGTTTCTATTAAGGATGATACACTTGGTCTTGGTGCGAAATTGGCCAAGATGAAGAAGAAAGGAGGTGATGATGATGATTTGAGTGGAGGAGATTCTGCTAGTCTTGATGTTTTTCAAAGAATTTTAGGTAGATTAAATGGGAAAGAAGATAAAATAAATGATGAATTAGAAAGACAAAGAAAAGATAATATTATAAATGGGAAATGGGGGATGCATTTCATTAGAGGGGAGACCCTTCAAAGTACTTGGAATTCCGAGACTAAAGAATTGATTTCATATAGTGGGAATAAAGTGAAGGAAAGTAAGAGTAAGAGTAAAAAGAGAAAGCACAGTGATCTGGAAGATGAAGACGAGCCAAAGCATAAAAAGGAGAAATTAGACAAGTCTGCTAAGAAGGAGAAGAAAGAGAAGAAGGACAAGAAAGAGAAGAAGGACAAGAAAGAGAAGAAGGACAAGAAAGAGAAGAAGGAAAAGAGTGAAAAGAAAGAAAAGAAAGAGAAGAAGGAAAAGAAAGAGAAAAAGGAGAAGAAGGAAAAGAAGGAAAAGAAAGAAAAGAAAAAGAGCAAATCAAAGGAAAGTACTCCTATGGAAATACTGCGTAGTGTGACCCCAGTTACATCTGTTCCAACTCAAATATCCACTAGACTTGCAGTAAGAGCAAAATGGATAAGACAAAAAAGAGCAGCAGTAATGGATGCAAAGGCCTTGAATGAAATCTTCATGGTTGCAAATTAAATATTGTTTTTTTATAAGTTATTAGAAATATGGGATTATTGGTTGCATTTTTAGTATAGGTTTTTATTGACCTTTGTTATATAGAATATACTTTTTTACATGGCATGTGAATTTATTCATTGTTTTCCGAGAAACGTTTTCTCGATGCTGTACCCTATTGGAACTCTAATCTGATAAATAAATCGTCTACTGAAATAGGAAGGAGCAATATTGGCTCTATATACCCTTAGCAACTTCTTTGTTTACTCGATTCAGATATCAAAGATTTGGGTGAAGTGAAATTGCTGTAGTTAAAAAAATAATTCCTTGATTGGGAAAAACGGTTGCGAATTTCCCTAAAGAGTAAAAGTAATTGGAATTTCGCAGTCAAAATAATAGAAACCATATTTTAGAGTATAGCTGTAATAGGAAAAGCAAACAGTTCTTGCGTAATATAGTATGCATGTCGAGTTACCAATCTTGTGTGCTGTAATTACCGTTTTGTTCAGAGTGTACTTGCAAAGTGATGTGAAACGGCTTCATATAAATATTGGAGGAAAGCCCCGTTCCCCTTGCCAATAGATTCTCAAAATCACAACAAGTCAAACAATCAAATTCGTTCAAACAAAGCGATTAACATGAGATTTAACTTTGCCATATTCACAGTTGCCCTTGCTTCCATTTCATCAGTGGTTGCCCAACCATCCACTCCTGAAATCTTTGAATTGGCTCCAAGAGAAATTGAAAGTCTTACCAATGCAATTACCAATTTAAACCATTACAATCATAAGAGAGATGAAATGGATTTCCAAGAGATAGCCAAGAGAGAAAACCAAATTGTTACTGATGTGTTGACAGCCATTAAGAATACAAATTTATCTCCGGGAATTATTAAGTATTTAATTAGTGATCAAACATTATCCAAAATAACCATTTCTGTCACCGTCAACGCTATTAAAGCAGGAATTGTCAACTTGAACACATTAATGAAATCATTGAATAATTCTGGATTGGCAACTGATGTAATTAAAGATTTAATTGATAATTGTCAATTCTATAAACAAATCTATAAGATTGTCTTAGAACAACTTGCCGATTTACCACAACTTATCTCCAGTAAGATTGATGTTGCAGAAAGTAAAGTCGAAGGTCTTCTTGGAAAAAGAGAAGAAGAATCCGTTGAAGTCGTTATCTATGCTAGAGACACCGAAGCCCTCCTCACTTCATTAATGGAATCCTTAAAGACCTCAGGATTAGCCAATCAAGTAGTGAATGCTTTGGTTGTTGATGATCAATTTTATGTATTTGGTGCTCAATTAGTTACTCAATTATTTCAACAAAAAGCAATTTCCCTTCAACAAATCATTTCTGCCTTATCACAATCCGGTTTAATTCCAAATTTGTTTAAATTGTTCTTGGATGTTTCTACTTTACGAACAATTATTGTTACTGCTTTAGCTGCTGCCTTTGGAGATTGTGCAACTGCAACTGCTACTACTACATTTAACACCGTTGCCAGTACTACTTTTGCACCTACCACTACTACCCTTGCCAATGGAGCAATCGTGGTTTGTAGAAAGGTAAAGAAGAGTGGATGATTTATTCCACAAGGTTTCTTTCTTTAGATTTCGTTTAAATACCGTTGAATATATATGTATGACAGTATGACTATTGTACGCTTAATCTCTAGCCGTAGAAAAATACCTCTATGCAAGGGACAGTGGGTCATCCACAGTTTCACAAACTTTATTGATTTGCACTTATTAGTTTACGTTCCAAAGAATGAAGTCATTAGATGTTTTGAGAATTAGAAATACTTATTAGTTCAGTATTTATTTTGAATCTATAAATCTAAAGTAATCAGAAATGAGATACAGCAATGTGTCTAATTGGTATCCAAGATTTGTTGAACAGTGTCATTAACAGATTGCACAAGCGAAATAAAGTCAAAACTAAGCAATTCTCTTGTCTTGGTGTTGTCGACTTTGAACCCATTTTTACGTTTTTCGACATCTTTATGTAAATCACCATCTGGGACATTTGAATCTGGAAACTTCTCATGAATCAAATGAGCAATACCTTTGCTTTCAATCTAGCCAGAATTAGTTGGAACTGTTTGTGCTCTTAGCTCTAATTGATTAGTGCTGCTATTCTCCCAATCACATTTGACCGTTCAAAACAGGACAATTTCTATTTACAACAAGAGTAGCACAATTGTTGCCATAGCTGCAATTTTCTCTTCTAAACTTGTTATATATATATGTTTTTAATCCTGAAACGAATAAGTATTACATTTTCTTCTTAATCGTAGAACAGCGCCAACATATTTCTTGAAATTGTTTCAAACCATTGAGTCTTAGAGGAACATACATTTAAATATATTTAATAAGACTCAGATTTTATCACGCTCATTTGTAGCAAAATCCACGGTATGAGACTATTACCTAATAACTTCATGGCGAAATGGATAAACTATATCAATAAGGATGTTTGTAGCGGAACTATTCGTAATGTATCCTATGTGTAGAGCAGGATTTGCAGCATTTCTATATGCACACAGGTTAACACTTATTCCGGAAATCATCACGTGCGAGCTCCCGGAAATTCGCGTTCAGAGATAAAAAAAAATGTAAACAAAATTAGGCACCACTAAATCAAGTGTTTCGTAAAAAGTTCATTATTATTCCAACAATCATTACACAAGTATATAATGCCGGGGTATGTTGGTCAATATTGAAATCATGTTATTTTGTTGTCACAGAGGACATTACTAACCACGCTTTTTTAGGCAAACAATAACACTTCAGGTTGGTCAATGTGGAAATCAAGTTGGATTAGAATATTGGAATCAATTAGCTGCTGAACATGGAATTAACTTTGATGGTACTCCTACCCCATACCCAACTGAGAATGAATATCAATTTCAAGCTATAAATGGAAACAGTTTGTATCCATTGCCATCAGGAGTTTCTCAGAGGGGAACCATACGTGACGACAAACCAGATTTATTTTTTTCATTATCTGATTCCAATACATATACACCAAGAGCTATCTTGATAGATTTGGATTTCCCCGTGGTTAAGAAATGTACCAATAGTATGCCAATGTTTAATCCAAGAAATATTCATTATAGTAATACTCCAGCTGGGAATATTTGGCTGAGGGGATATAAATATGGGACTGCTCATGAAGGGGAAATGTTAGATTTGATTGATAGAGAGGTTGATAAATGTGATAACTTGGAGAATTTTCAATTGATTCATAGTGTAGCTGGAGGTACTGGGTCTGGTGTAGGATCGAAATTGTTGGAATTGTTAAGTGATAGATATGGTAGTAAGAAATGTATAAATACATTTCTGGTTTTCCCATTGGATGAAAAGAGTTCTGATGTTGTTGTTCAACCTTACAATACTGTTTTAACCTTGAGAAGTTTAATTGAATTCAGTGATGCTACACTTGTTTTTGATAATGACGCGTTGACCAGTATTGAAAGTATCTCGTCATCATATAATCATCAAAGAGAAGGTAAGAGAGGATTTGATTCGATAAATAAGTTGATTGCATTTACTACAGCTTCATTATCGAACCCATTAAGATTTCCTGGATATATGTACAGTTCTTATGATTCAATCTTTTCTACATTGATTCCAACACCAGATTTGAAATTTTTAACTACTTCAATTGTACCATTCAGTCATCAAAAACATAGTTCGTTGAATGAATACGACATGATATTAGAATTGTCAAATGATAAGTACAAATCTAATAGAGTACCCCAAGATGTCAGATACATATCAACTTTGAACTATTTGATTGGCGACAAATTAAATCAACAAGAAATAAGAAAGGGGATATTGAAAGCACAACAACGAACATCATTTGTTCCATGGACTCCACAATCCGTTCAAGTTGTCCATGGAACCCAGTCCCCATTTATAAAATCATCATCCAATGGCAAAAACTTGAATGGGGTTCAGATCACAAATAATACTTCCATAGCTCATGTTTTTTCAAGAATACTAAACCAATACGATAGATTCTTCCAAAGGAAAGCATATGTTAACAAATACTTTGAAGATAACTCCACTGAGGAACAAACGAGGATGCTTGATATGTTTAATGAATGTCGTGAGGCTGTTGCTGCGGTTATAGATGAATATGAAGCATCTAAGAGTCAACTGTATTTAGATGATGATATTGTTACAGGCGTGAACGCCGACGTGCAAATGGGTTTATAGTTTCTTCTACTTTGTCCAAAAATATAAAAGTTCGCTTGTAAGCTGGTTACTGATCTATCTATAGTATACTACCATATCTGTAGCTTATAATAGTATCAAATTGGTTAATACAAGAAAGTCGCGCTACCATTCTAAAATTTCCAAGTTGTATGCAGTTTGTTTTCCTCATCTCATCCCAATATTTTTTTTTGGTGAAGCCAAAGGACTCTGTATAAACTAAACCATGATTCAAAAACCAATAATTTTGTATATAAATCACCTCCCATTACTACAAATTGCATTATCTATTCCAAGTCATATATATATATAGTAAATATAGCAGATATGACAGATATGACAGACCCAATCTCGTTTGAATTTCCAGATTTTTTGAATCATCCACCTAGTGAAAGCAAACATGAACAACAACTAGAACTAACATTGGATGAAGAAATTAAACTAGCTATAATGTCACTAGATGACGAAACACCAATGGATTCGAATAGTCTGTCCCCACTGGATAATACATCTGAATTTGATACTCCACAAACCATAGAGACTGAACAGACGACGGAGATGCAACTAGACATGGAAGGGGGAGCAACTGGGAATGAAAAGGTGAATATGGATACCATTGGAAGTATCAAACAGGCTATGGTCAACACATCAAAGTTGTTATCATTATATACTACTTTAAAAACGACTTATTTAAAGTTGTGTAAGGAGTTTAATTATTTATTAGGAAAATTTAATGAGAATGAAAAAATCAAGATTGAATTAATACATGAAAATAATGAGTTGAAGAGGATGTTGTATGATTTGATCAAAGAGAGGGAGATTGAAAGGAAGGAGAGACAGAACCTTACATTTATATAACCTTGTCTGCTTATTTCCTCAGAAGATTTGTACAAAGTATTTAACTATTGCCAACACAAACTCATATTTCCTCAAGCGTTACTCGATTTGCTTATTAAAGGGAATACAAACCTATACAAAGCTTGCATACAAAGGGGGTTTGAAAGTGCAATGATGATTACTAAACATCTTATTCTTTTGCATACATACATACACATTCATTAAGTTAAATAGCATATATATTTCATCACATTTAATAGCATTTGCATATACATTAATAGCATAAACAAATATCATTTTATTTGACCTGACTTGGCTGTAGTAGTTTGGTTATTTATTTTGCAATAACTGAATTCAATCGATAAATTCAATTTCGCAACTTTGGGTCCTTTTTTTCTCACTGCTCTTTTGAAATCTAAACATTTAAAATTCTTTCTTGTTGAAAGAGAACTCACCAGAAAGCAATCCACACTTGCAATGCCAATTAAGAATAGTAAAGAAGTAACGGGAGTAAGTACAGATCCTACAGATGACGACTTTGATGAATATCAAGTGACAATAATCAATGAATTGAAATTGATCTTACAAACCATCAAGCAAATCAATAATAATCTTGTCAAAACCAATGATTTATTGACAGTTAGAGATGATAGAGGGAATATCGAATACAAGGCTGTAATAGAGGAGAATGTGAAAGCGATCAATTCTATTCTCAACACGTTAAAACAGTAAGTTACTTGTTGTATTTGTGAGAAATTGAAGGGCGGGGGGCATAGCTCATTCAAAATGTATTTGGTGGGTGTTCGTTCGAGTTCTGACGCGTTTTTGAAAATTTTTTAAAATTGATTTCAATAACAAACACTCACTGCACATACTTTCGAAACAGCAAACGATGAACGTACAAGATACAAAAGTATTAGAACAGTATCAACATTCTAAGATAAACAGATCTAAAGATGAAGATGACAATCTTTCAGAAGATGAAGATGAACTATTAGCAGAATTAGAACAGGACGATTCAATAATTCAGAAATATCGAGAATCAAGAATCCAACAACTATCCAGCCAATTCAAACATGTTAACGAAATAATTAAGAATAACGATCATAATGAGTTGGGCGAGTTGATAAATGTCGATAATGAAAAAGAGTTGATGGATATGATTGTCAAAAATAAATATTCCATTGTTTCATTTTATCAACCAAATTTCGCAAAATGTAAAATAATGCATGACAGATTAAGATTACTTTGTGAAAATCATTTACAAGTGAAAGTATTTACCATCAAGGCCGAGAATGCTCCATTCTTGGTTGAAAAATTGAAAATTCAAGTGTTGCCCTGTGTAGTGTTGTATCGTGAAGGAAAAGAATTGGATAGATTAGTGGGATTTGAAAAATTAGGAAATGATCCAAACACTTTTAGTTATGATTCATTAGAGAATTATCTTCATAGATGGAATTTTATTACTAGAAAGTCTATTAACAGAGCTATAAGGAGTAAAGCTACGGTTGATGATTCTGATGAATCCGATTTGGACCTTTAGGTTAGACGATTCTAGTAGCTTATATTTTTTGGTTTGATGAGATGGAATTAGTATAGATTGGGTTTTAATTTGATATATCTTTTATAAGCAATACATTAATGGGTATGATACAATAAAAGCAAACGAACCTTGTGTACCTTTGTGCTTCTCGTGGGGAAGCCAGGATGTAAGGTAAATTGGGTATCCAATCTTTGGCATTAATTATCTCTTTCTCAAAAATAAGACATAGGGACAGCCTTTTGTGGGGATCTCGTGAATGTTCTAAAAGGAAGAAAGATAAGATTATCTAACCTGATTGTATCCACCAGCAATCCAACATCATTCTATTAGTCCATTCATACGAACTAAGTCTACCTTTCTTCATTTCTCTCCAGAAAACATAGCATAACTAGATAACGGGAAACAGGGGGGTCATCCCCTACACAATAGCAAATTCACAAATCGTGTCCATCTAGATCTCCATTTAATTTTCCTCTCCCTCTTCCTCTTTTCATCACCATAGTCATCACCAAATATCAACTGATTCAAGTCGTCATCATCATCAATAGAACTCGATGGATTCAGATTCGAATTGTCCAGGTTGTCATTGTACACGTTCCGATTATCAATCTGTTGTCGATGTCTTAGTACACTATCTCCAAGCATTTGTTTCATCTATTTTCTTTTCGATTTTGTATGTAGGAATAACAGGCACTCAAAATGAAAGTAATGTTAAAGTATACTAATATTATATATCGCCTATCTTATATGCTACCATCTCTGTGCTTGTATGGGGGCAGCCACAATGGTTGAAATGAAATAAAGACCAAGTAGTTACAAATTATTCACCTCTAAAGATTTTCGGAGTTCTTTTTTCCCCTAGAATAAACTTCGGAATTACATGACCATCCGATATAGCCATCATTGCTTATAACCGAAGAAGACAAAAAACCTTTTACGTAGTATGGAGCAACATCTTAAACCTTAGTATCTAGCATAATTTTTGGTATATTGCATTGACGAAGTATGAACTGTTCTTTTTTTCTGGATTTTAAATGTGATGCTAATAGTTACAAATGGTTTATATGAAAGCTATGAGATTTATGAGCCCCGTTGATCTTTAGCTATCCCTGCAACATAGACAAAACCCTTTGTTTGGAACTGTTACACAGCTGATACATCATCAGTGTAACTAGAACTATAGAACTTTGTAATTATCAAAGTTCGTCTGATTAGAACTATCATATGCTATCTCCGACAGAGGATTCTTTGGTTGTACAGAAAAGAATAGCAGTAGCACAAGTAATACACTTATGGCAATTAGACCAAACTAATTCTACGCATGACAAACCGTGATTAAACGAAAGCAAAACGTTTATATTAAACAAATTCTAAAAAGGGTATCTAAAGTTATATGTAGCAAGAAGTGAAAGGACGTATCTAATCTATAGATTTAATGAATTAATTTGACAATATTGAAAAATTATTCTTTCTAATCAAATTCAATTTTGATTCATTTTTACCAACTGACATTGATCTTTTATGTTTTCTGATCATATGCGTCTTAGCTGATGTCAATATTTGTTGTTTCTTAAGCAAAAGTGATTCAATTTCATCATCTTCAATTGCATCATCAAATTTACAATTTGAAACAACGATATATTTGTCCCTATTACGTCTAGAAGGAGTGACAAATGAAGGTAAGTCCAACTTTTTATGCAATGATCTAAACTCGTTATTGAAGTTGGAAGGTTGATACAATTGAGTTAATTGTCTAGATGTAGAAGATCCAGCATAGGTAATATGACCTGAATATTTGTTGATACTCAATGGTGCCAATGGGATCCTTGATGTAGATCTAGTTATGTCATGTTTCTTAGGTTGTAAGATATTCTCTTGGTCATTATGGTTTTGTTTATTTGAAATTGGTTCTTCCTCCTCTTCTACCATTTCGACTTCAGTTGTAGCAGGTTGAGGTTTATCTTCCCAGATTGTAAAAGATAATTTTGGTTGTTTCCCTAATAGAGATGAAGATGCAGATTTTGGTTTGGTTGGTGATAATCTTGACTGAACATTGACTCGTTTGCTATTGAATGGAGATGGTGCAATGTTTGAAGATTTGGATGATAATACTAATCTTTTAGTTGGAGATGAAGGAGCTGACATTGTATTGAAGAAGCGCAACCCTAATTTATGAAGTAATATCTGTACTTACAAGTTTATACTACAAAACAACACAACTTGAAAAACAGGGAAAGGTTATTAATTTATATTTTAAAAAATCTCGGGTCTTATGGAATTATTATTACTAGGCAAATTGACTTTCGCTTTGTTTTATTGTTTACTTACGTGCTTTTACCCTTTGGAATGAAAACAAACAATCCTCGTCCTCGTCCTCCCGGAACCAAACAAAAAAATAAAAATAACGCGTGAAAGAGAAAAATTTCGACGTGTTGTTATGAATTGGTAGCGTTGTTTCCTTCCAATCATCAAAACTTACAAATAAATTACAAATACTACTGCCTTTCAATGGAACATTATTTGAGTGCCTGTTAGGTCTTTTACAGAGTAGAAACTTAGATTTTCCCATTGTTATTCTACAGTTTCTATATTTGAAAGTATATTTGCTCGGGATAAGAAACCGGAGTCTATTCCCCCTTTCAACTTTTTTTTCCGTTTTCGATTTTGATTTAAAACGATCTTCAACTGGTTTTTAGCTTTAGTAATAGAATTATACTTAAACCGGTTAATATTGTTTAAAAAACTCGTATTTCATTATATATTCCATTGTCCAATTGATCTTTTATTTGAACTCTTATCTACTTATGATGTAACGGTCCCCCTTCGTGAAGGAACCCCTGTCAAAACGTTCCCTTTCAAATGACTCCCTTTCAATAGTTCGCAGTTTCTTGAAAGGAGCTATGTCATGTCGACAAATCCTTTGCAGAGAACTTCGGTGAGATAACACAAAGGGATCTACACGATAATTGAATTTCTTGTCTGCGTTTCAGTGTTTTCGAAAAACCAGCCAATATAAGAGAAGCTAAGGTGGACTGAACATATGGGTGGAGCATTTGGGAACTACGTTACTGATGAAGAATACAGATCCGAACTCTAATATGGATCAAACAGTACATTATATTCTGTATCGCATTAAAACAGCAAGATCATCATACCTAAAAATGATAATCACAATGTTATCGATACTCAAGATTCTGAATAATAATACCCAGATGTTATCTGAAGGGTCAATGTATACAATAAGTTCTCTTATCTCAATTGCTGATTCTCCAGATTGAAGGTGCCGCAAGAATACATACTCCTTTTCTTTTCAGATAATCCAATACCAAATAGGCAAGTTTTCCGAAAGCCTCGTTTCTATCAAAAAGAAAAAAGAAACTGTGCGGCATCAATTGAATCAAATTGCCTCGAAATTTTTCACCCACTACAACCAACAATTATATAATCTCATCGATCTCCAATAGACCGAAGAATAACGGAGTAGGAATCACATAGTGAAGGGCCAAAAAACAAAATGACAAAACCACAAGTATTATTTATCGGTGAACTCAACCAATCCATTCCCCAATTCCAACACTTCAAATCCAAGTATGAATGTCTCTTTACCTCCTTAACCACCAGAGAAGAATTTATTCACAAGCTCCAAACGGAATATAAAAATATAGTAGCTATCTATGGTGCCTGGTTGGGATTTTTATTTATTGGAGGATTCCGTTCTGTCATTGAATATGTTCCTGAATCACTTAAAGTTGTGGCATTTTGTTCCGTGGGGTATGATCATGAAGATGCCCAAGTTATGAAAGAGCATGGTATTGCTATGACTAATGTTCCTTCTGATGGTGCTGCTGAGCCAGTGGCGGAGTTGGTTGTTTATAATGCGATTGCAAGTTTTAGACAATTTCAAATGTATCCTCGATCCTTGAAGGATATTAATCATACTATTAGTATTAGACATCAGTTTAGTTCCCAAGGTACATTTGATCAAGAAAAGGGTAGACCAGTGAGGACAGGGGATGGTAAAGGGTATGATTTTGGTCATTATATCAATGAGAGACCTTGTTTGTCACCAAGAGGAAGGGATGTTGCTATTATTGGATTTGGTAATATTGGTCAAACCATTGGTAAGAAGTTGGCTGGTATTGGTATGAATATTAATTATGTCAAGAGAAATAAATTAACCGATGAAGAAGAATCTGAATTGGGGTATGATGTTAGTTACTATTCAAAGATTCAACAAGTTCCAAAAGTTGATTTAATTGTAATTGCATGTCCTGCTACTCCTGAGACTAATCATTTGATAAATGCCGATGTTATAAACACCATTCCAAACCCATTTAGAATTATTAATATTGGAAGAGGAACAGTTATTGATGAACAAGCCTTGGTTAATGGATTAAAGGCCGGGAAAGTCTTGTTTGCTGGATTGGATGTTTTCGAATTGGAACCAACGATTCATCCAGAATTATTGTATCGTGAAGATGTTATCTTGACCCCACATATTGCTGCTTCTACAGTTGAGAATTTTGATTATACTGCTACTCGTGCTTTACAAAATATCGAAGATATCACTGAGGGTGGGGATGGATTATCTAGAGTAAATTAGCTAGGTTAGTATTATCGATCTATAGAAAGTTAAATAAATTTGTGCAAATTTGCTTATGTGTAGTATACTATCTTCTTTTCCTAACTTGTGGAAACTTGTGGAACAACTGCAATGTGTATTTTGTAGTGCATGTAATTACTCTTCGTAGGTATTTAAGATTTAAACACCATTATTTTGTTAAGAAAATTGAGAGTCCTATGGTGAACTAGATTCGCGGCCCCCCTGTTGACGTACTGCGTCGGGTTCCATGTAATAGCTCGATTCTAATTGCAAACTGCATTGAAAGGAATCACTACAGTCTACATATACTATCGAGTACTATTACATGGAGCCCGACGTAATACGAAAGGGGGGCCAATGAACTTGGGGGTGGCGACGAATGGGGGTACAAAACTCGTTTTCTCTAGTCATATTGGTTTTTCTGGTAATGTTTGATCAACTGTCAACTGCTTGATATTCTATGTGACTATCAAAAGCGATGGGTTGGGAATATCGTGGTTCTCCGTCATACTGTTGAAAATGCAAACAATACTGTTCGTAAGCGACTGGCAATGTCAAACGTGATTCACGATCTACCTATCAAGACGGTAATTACATAAATATATTGTGGTATAATTAGCAGAGTAGCTTCAGCATGTGTTTAAAATATTGGTAGATGAATTCCATACATCTGATTAATTGTACGTATTTATGCATCATCATTTTCATTAATAATAATAATTTATTATTTGCTATTTATTTATTTATTTGCCACCATCCCCCATACTTTATGCATGTAACCAAAGTGGCTTTATCGAAGAAAAATAATTTGAGACTTTCTAAATTCTGAATTTTCCCTGAAATACTGACAGACACTTTTTTTTATTTTGGCCCCATCAAATGGTTCCATATTTGATTCTAGAAGGTTAATTTAAATTTTTGTTTTGGTTTAGTAAACAGAAAGCCCCCCAGGAGGTATCTATAGCCGGGGAATTTTAGATTTCTAGAAAACTTAGAAGGGCATATATGCATACATTATGATTGACGTATGTCGATGCAATGGAACCCTGGGTTGAAGATACTTGCTAGTGAAAACACTAATTAATGGTAGAGAATCTTGCGAAAGTGAAATTCAGGGGGGAGAGGAAGTACTCGGACTGATGATGACATAAAATTTTAATAAACCCAATAGTTCCTTATATATTAATAATAATAAAAAATT
>LQMZ01002398.1:8565-19009 GCA_001655765.1 Hemisphaericaspora gorwae
TCACGAAGACAACAAGAAAGAAAAGGGTAACGCGACGAAACAAAACGTAAAACCAAAACCATTAACATCATAAAATCAAACCCAAAAATACATAGTATACAAAATGAACCGAGAAAGCATTTTCTTCAACAGCAACTCAGATATTATTAGTAATATTACTGTTGCCTCTCGGATCCTTTTCGTCAACAGGAGCAGCCTCATATGTAAAATGATCATTTATGGCTTGTGTCTGACTCATCAAATAATTATTAATCAAGTCAGTACTTGAGTTATTGGTATGGTATCCCAGGTTGGCATATCGTGATTTTAATTGGACTTTAGCTGCTTTACTTGGCAACTTTTCAAAAAAGGTTGGACCATGCAATTGTTTAGCCAATATATTTAAATCGCCCGAGTTATTATTGTTGAGACCATTTGAAGATGGAATTAACAACGACGATGAAGTATCATAATGTTGTATATCGGTTGAATTAGTTAAATCGGTAGTTGAAGCTTGGGCAGAAGCCTGTACAGAAACTTGTGGAGATCCAGGAGATCGATGTGGTGATACCGGCTGGTTAGACATTGACGATGGAAGAACCGGTATAAACGTTTCATAGAAATCATAAGCTGATGCCTTATTTTGTGATTGTCTCATGTTGTTGCTATTGTTATTATTATTGTTATAATACAACTGTTGCTCACTTTCTGAAGACCCATTTGAAGAGTCAGCCAAAAGAGCTCTTTCAAATGCAATTGTACTATCCTTTTCTCCCTTGTCATATTGTCTATGTAACGCTTCATGGAATTCACTAAACGATTGGTTATCTTGTAATTCTATATCTATATCATTAACATCTAAATCTTCTTTTAGTTGCTTTCGTTGGTTTCTTAACCAGAATATGACAATTGTTGAGATGATAATGAACGATGGTATTCCAACCGCCAAGCCTACTGTCAAACCTTGTGTATCGGACATTAAGTTATATGTATATATATGTGTACCTTTTCACGGTATATGTTTGAATGATTGACAGATCAGAGCCTTTGTGATGTACTTAGCTAAATTGGTTAAATAAGGGCCAAATATTTTCAAACTATATTCTTAGTCTTTTTTGAAAAAATTTATGACAGTTTTGGAAATTAAGATGTAAGCGAATGAAATGGATCTATTAATATTTGTCGGAAATAACGATACCGAGGAGTACAGGTTTTTGAAGATTCGATATTGCTGAAATCTGGTTGGAATATGTTGTATTTCCTTCTTTTTATCTTGAGATTTCTAATTCTTTCCTTGAGTAGTTTTTAAGTTCGTCACAATGTTCTTATCTTTTCTTCTCTAGCTACACTTGTCAGTGAAAAAAAGTAACAAGTTATGCAGTTGAAATCTAGTAGAAACAAGTAGCAAGGTATAGCTTTTATAAATTGATGTGAAAAATAACTTGATCAAGTTGTTTTTATTATAATATCCCCCCGGTGACTTTTTTATTTTCCCTTTGTTCTTTACAATGGGTCTAGTAAAGAATAAAAATAATTACAGTATGATGGTATCTAAAGAAAAGATGGCAATATGTGTGTGCTTACAAGTGTGTGTGTTTGAAAAGGGTATTTACTGTTTCATTGAATCCCACTCGTTCTCCCTCCTCCTTGTCCTCTGCTGCGTCTCCTCCCTTTTTTTTTTTGTGTTCGAAGAAATTAATTTTTTTCCGCTGGTAACATACTGCATATAACTGGTTAGTGGTTAATTAATTTAATTAATCTATTTTTAGATGACAACGGGTAGAAACCAAAGGAACAATAGGATACACACACAAAATGCATTCTCTCCTTGATTTACTAAATTGGCTGACGCTCATCGTTCTACATTGTTGAAATTCTCAATAGATAAAAATGTTAGCTATCAAGCGGGCTGGTAACAGAGGTGCCCCAACTGTGACCCATCTTTCTTGATAACTATCCTCCCTCCCTCTTGCAATATAAACAAGATTAAATGACATTAAGTACAGTTTGAATCTCACGACGACTGTTTCTCCAATATATGGGATGTACTCCTATTTTATATTGTTCGCAGCTAACTGTCAAACATAATATTTCATCCTCTAACTTGTATCTCATTCTATAAAATTCTAATATGAATTCTTTATACCGTGGATCAAATAATCATTATCATTTCAAATAAAACAAATGCACCTTGGCTTATTATTTTATTTATTGTTAGGTTATGAATTCAGTTCAACATACATTGATAGCTAATTTCCATAGACGAATGTTCATAGAAGGAGCCGAATGCCAGCTTAAAATATATAACATACTCGTGTAAGATGATATAAGGCACTGCAAGTAGTACTTGTTCTTTCAGTGACTAATTACATTTTGAATCCATAGCTCATTATGGATAAAATTCTCCCTTTCATTGTACGATATGTATATAAACCTACTCACCTAAAAATATCAAGAACATCCCTTGAATTACTTGTTCAGTATGCCCATAACAAGGGTTGTATTTGTTTTCATTTGTAAAAGATAATACATTATAAAGAAGTAATTTTTTGCAATTATTCTTTTGCAACATGACAAAACCACTGACTTTATTTTAGCTATCAATATGAAATTTTATTATACATCTCGTTAGACTAAATAAAGATATGTTTCATAAAGCCACGTTTGATAACATGGTTTTAACTTGAAACCTATTTAAGTCTGACAAACTATATTGAATTTCTTTTGACTAGACCTATCTACTTCTATTTGTTTTTGTTTTACATCTCTAAATTGACAAAACGATTTAAGTTAAAATTGCAGCAATTAATAGTTCAGTTAAAAAAGAAGTAATGTACGCTATTTGATATTCTTGGAGAGATATTCTCTGAGTATGACATTCTTTGCTCCTGAAATACCTAGATGAACTGACATAAAACAACGGAGAAGCACAGTAAAATCTTACTCCGCTATCTCTCAGTAGTATTTGTTCATTTGGGTAGTGTTTCTTTCTTTGAATCACTTTGTTGTATATGGGAGAGAGTTAGCGATGGTAAAAGCTACATATTAAGATGCCTTTTTCGACGTATGATATTATCTAAAATTTGCTTATATGTATTACTACTACTAGTAACATAAAGAACTCACCTATCTCCTTTTTCATTGAATATTTATAAAATCTAATTCCATCTATTTACAAGTATATGTGTGATTTTCATTATTTCAAGACCTTCTTCTTAATGTAATCTAAAGAGCAAATTGAACATCTGGATCCTTAAGTAAATCGTAAGAAACAGTCTTTCCATCTTCATTGATTTCCAACAAAAAATGATGAACGTCAAACTGGTCAATCTTTGATTCTCTGGTAGCTTTCAATTTCAATTTACCCAGTCCCTTATCACCCTTAACAGAAAACACAATATCAATATCTCCTCTAACAGTATTCAATGGTCCTTGAATCCAAGGAGAACTACTCAGGAAATCAATTCCATTACCTAACCTTTCTCTAGCAATGCTTGATCTTCTTAAGAAATATAATGTGGAAGTAATGATTGGAGATCCAGTTTTTTCATAATTAAAAATTATTGCTAAAGCAGCAACTAACCCAATAGCGTACACAACAAGATAACGACGGTTAGTCTTCTTTCGAGTAAAGGGATCCGGTAACTCACGATCAACAGTGACTACACGTTTTGCCTTTTGTTCTTGTTGTGGCTGTTGTTGTTCCTGTTGTTGATTTAATCTGATAAATGATTGATGGATTGATCTGGAAAAGATGGAACTGATTGGGTTGATAATTCCAACCCTCTTACTAAGGATGTTAAAGCCTACTCTTCTCGACAACATGGCAGGGCTTTGCTATTTAAAAAGTTTCAATTGTAGTTTGTGGTTTCTTGGTTTGAATTTTTTTTCTATTCGCTTGATTTTCCTTCCACATGTTTTTTTTTTCATTTCCTGTATGGCAACCAAGAAGAACAATTATTATTGATCATTCCTTTTCAGAGTAGATTAGAAAAGGAATAGGAAACGGATAAGGTCAAGGAAGTATGGACATTATTAGAGGTGCTTGTTCTGTAGATAAAGTTGGTGGGATGGTTTACATCCGGGAAGATTTGGCGCCCCTGATGGTTGAATGGAAAGCAGTTGAGGAAGACAAGACCATTTCCATACCATTAAATTCATTGACATTACTTCAAAGTACCAAAGAGTCAAGTCCGAAGATGATTCTTAAAGTATTTTATAAATTGAAGGAAGAAGCAGAACAAGAATCATTTAAATTGACGTTTAGCAATCGACCAACGATGAATACCATCAAGGATACTCTACAAGCTATTGTATCTCGATCAAGAACAAGAGTTGAAGGAGGACCAACTCCAACTCCGACTCCACAAACAGCACAGCCAACTACTGGAGCATCACCAACCAAGTCATCATTAGGACAACCAGGTAGACCAAGCTCTGCTACTCCTGCATCACCTGCAAATGGGGTACCCTCTTCTCCAGTACCACCATCATCATCAGCATCTTCGGGATCACTATCATTCAACACCGCCCAATCCCTCTCCGATTCCAGTTTACTAAAAAACTTTCAACTTCAACAAAAACTTCTATCTGAAGACAAAAGCCTTCTTGATATCTTTACAAAATCATGTATGACCAACAAATTATCTCCTCAGATATTTTGGTCTTCACGTCTAAACCAACTTCGAACATTCGCATTGACAATCTCACAACATCGTGGACCATATAATGTCCTATCCACAATTAAACCAGTGGCAACAAGTGACAATCAGGTGAATGTAAACGTCACTAGAGACACCATAAACGAGATATTTCAAATATATCCTATTATTAGGCGAGCATTTATGGACTTGGTTCCTCAGAAATTTAGTGAAGGTGAGTTCTGGTCTCGTTTTTTCAATTCAAAATTATTTAGAAGGTTAAGAGGAGATAAGATCAACACTACTAGCAACCGAGGAGATGTGATTTTAGACAAATATTTATACATTGAAGACAACTTTATTGACCAACAAGATGGTGGAGCTGGTGGAGAAGATTCTTCTGAACCAATTGTGACCGGAGTAGGACCAGCTAAGAAGAAGCAGAAACAGCAGAAGAATAAGAAAGGGGGGGATGGAATTGATGATGAACAGGATCAAATTAAGAAGATTGTCAAGAAAAAGGAACAGGAGCAGAAAAGTAAAAAGCTAATTGAAGCTAATGTACATAAATTTTTAGATTTATTGGGGAATCAGGAAGATAATTCTCAAAAGAAAGGTAATAGACCAGATTTCACTATGCGATATGAAAGCGAAGATGGAAAGAGTAGTAAAAATTCATATGGTGAGAATGAAATGATAATTTTGATGAAAAATATGAATAAATTGTCTTCAAAGATGATGAGTATGAGTACGTCTTTGAATACTGAAACTGATGAAACTGGTATGGATGGATTGTCTGCGGCTGAACTTAAAGAATATCAGGAAGAGTTGGACTTGCATGATTTGAATGATCTTGAAGATTTGAAATTTATTAGAATTAATATTGATCATGATTTGACCAATTCAACCAGTTATACCGATCACCACGATCACAGGAACATAACAAATGAACAATTACAAGAGTATTTATCCAGTCAGTTTAATACTAATGAAGTGTTTGAATTAAGGGATACTTATCAAAATAAACGGGAAGAGGTCGAACGAACTTCAGCAGAAATTTCCATGATAAGTAAACAGAATTTCCGAGCATATAAACTCATAAATAAAGAAGAAACCAAAACTACCAACATGCAAAATTTGGTTCCAAAATCCATAATTCAAGAAATTATATCATATAATATTACGATTGTCGAATTTCTTTCCCATTTCTGGAAATTATTTCTTCACCAAGATAATCCAACCCAGCTTAAAAAGATCTTTGCTAGCTTGAGAAATTGTAAGAATGGATTGGTCGAATTAAAAAAGAAAGCCATGAATATCTTTAATGACATGGACATAGTCAAGAATAATGAGAAAGTGAAAGAAAAGATTGAGAAAGATCTACAATATTGCTTAGATCCCATGGAAATGAGTCTTGAACGAGCTTGTCTGGAATATGCCAACGCAGTAAGAACTCAACAGGGAAAACAATCTGCCACTACTGCTTCAGTTGCTCTTGATGAAAATGGGACAATGGATGGTGGAAGCAACAGTGAGATTAACGAACATGGAAAGAGACCTCTTGCTTCATAAAGTATATATTAAGAATTATACGTACAATCTATTAACTATGTAGAAAGGAGGGTGGGCTGGTGGAGAACTTTATAACAGACATAGTAGGGTACTCCAAAGGTAGTCATCTATGCCAGGAACTTTCACCAACCGACAATCAAAGAATCTGTTCATATTTGACATGATCTGTTTTGAAAAGTGTAATTTTGTATTTGACATCATACAAATCATGGTATCAATTTCGAAATTATCAATTAATAAGTCAGCTAAAGAAATTATTAAATCCTTCGAAATATGGGAAGTTATAACTGGGATATTGGTATCATCAAATATGATAACTATCTTTCGTGACGCATCTTCCCCCTCGTCCTTATTCATAATTCCATAGATTTTTATGTCTAAATCCACAAATTCAAGCACGAGTACTTTGTTCTCCAGGTTACTATCACAGAATAATGGAGGAAGATGGGACGCGTAAATCGGGGGAATTGCGAAGTCAAACATACCACTTTATTCCCATGTCCAGGCTAGTAAGACTGGATTGTTGGTTCGATATATAATTGGATGAACATTGATTCGAATGGAAATTATTTGGATTTGAAACTTGATTAAGATTCATATTTGGTCTTGCTGTTTTTATTGGACTCAAGGATATAGGTTTATAAAATTTTTTATAAGTTAGTACTATGTAGTATCGGAATGAAGCTTTCTTGGATAAGGAAGAAATGTAGAGAGTTAGAGACTTATCTAGGATGATCAGTCAGAAAGGTGGAATATGAATAAAGCAACAATAGCGCATTGTATAATTCCTAATTAGGAAATTATGAATACTTTTCTATACAAACTTTTTGGTAAAATAGAAACTGCAAATTGTAAAACTATTCGAAACTGCAAAAAATCTAATTCGTAAAATAATTTACAAAAAAACGAGTTTGCTTCATTAAAATATTATGCGATGAGATTTATTTATTGTATTTATAGGTTGATTTATAAACATCCAATATTGAATATGGTCAAAAAAAGTTTGTACCTTTACAACGAGTGTATATTTGTAAGACATAAATACTAACACATCCACAGTCTCCAAACGTAGTAGAGCAGCTAGAAGAGGGTTAGTAGATGATGATGGAGACACTAAATCTTTACAATCATTACCAAAGGTAGAAAACAATGAACTTAAGAAATCAATCATTAGAACAACAATCAAAAATGAAAATTTGTTAGCCAAGAAGATGGAGAATTCTAGGATCAAAAAGTCAAATAAGAAAAAGACAGCAACTTTGAAACATAAACTTGAAAGATCAGACAAATTAGGTGGGGTATTGGCTTCTAAAATAGAGCAAAGTATAGCTAGAGCCAAATATGTACAGAATGCACGTAAATCTGGCTGGGATCTGACTAATAGGAATATTGTCATTCAAAATGATATGGCTGAAGAACATAAATTGGCAGTTGAACCTGCTAAAACAGTCGAAGAGATTGAAATGGAAGAGGAGGATGAATATGTAAAACTGTTCTTCGACAAAGGTAATGACGACCCCCAAAAAGCCACCGAAGAAGTTTCTACTACTTCCAAAATTATCAATAACAGATTTGCATTATTGGATGAAGCTGAAGCCTAAAGCTAGAACTTGGTAATGTTTTAATTGTGTAGATTAGTGTATATTATTTGAATAGAACGATTTTGATATTGCGACATTTTAGAAACGACAATGTCGTACTCATAATTTCACCATTATTTTGGGAAACGAACTTAGTTGATCCATCAATCCCAAATTGTACCTGAGAGGAATCAAATCGACTAAGAATGCAAACAAAAACCATTCTCTCTTGGACTGTTCTTTTCCAAATTGCAGCCGCAGTCAAGTTTCAACCATTCGATAAATCATTGGTTAGTCCAGATTCATTCTTTGAACAATTCGTATATCCCGATTTGTCTCATTCCCCATGGCACTCATCAAGGGCCAAAAAGTACGATGAAGGTCGAGATGAAATTGTGGCATATACAGGTAGATGGGAGATTTGTCCTGCATCTGCATATGCTGCCTATGAAGATGATAATGGATTGGTTTTGAAATCTAAAGCGGCCCATCATGCCATTGCCATGAAATTACCACAAGCAATTGACAATGAAAATAGTGATTTAGTCTTACAGTATGAAGTCAAATTACAAAAAGGATTGACATGCGGTGGAGCGTACATTAAGTTATTAGATGCTTCGAGTAGCAATTACGATAGATTTAGTTCTGAGACCCCCTATCAAATAATGTTTGGCCCTGACATTTGTGGAAGTAACAATAAGATTCATTGCATTTTTCGGAAGAAGACCCAAAATGGGACAATTGAAGAGAAACATTTAAAGCATTCCCCAATGGCACGTACGGGTGAATTAACCAATTTGTACACTTTGATAATCCGCCAGAATCAAGATTTTGAAATCAGAATTAATGGACAAGTCGCTAAAGCAGGCAATCTCGTTACGCAACCAAAACTATTCAGTCCATCCTTTGTACCTCCCAAGGAAATAGTTGATCCAAATGACTTCAAGCCTCTGAATTGGGATGATAGACTATATATCCCTGACCCAAATGCCGAGAAGCCTGCTGATTATGATACGAAACACGCCCATCCCAGAATTCCTGATCCGAACGCAGTAAGGCCCGAAGCTTGGGATGAAGAAGCTCCTAGATATATTCCAGACCCAAATGAAATAAAATCGGATGATGCTCAAGGAGATTGGAATCCAAGGCTTATCATTAATCCAAAATGTAAAACTGGCTGTGGCAAATGGACACCTCCACAGATACCTAACCCAGATTATGTTGGACCATGGTTTGCTCCTGATATATTAAATCCGAATTATCAAGGTCCATGGCATGCGCGCATGATCCCGAATCCTAGCTACTATGAACTCGAACAACCTGGAAAATTAGATACAGCCATTGGCGGGATTGGGTTTGAATTATGGAGTATGGAAAATGAAATATTATTTGATAATATCTACATTGGCCATTCCATTGATGAAGCCGAACTTATTGGTAATTCGACTTTTATTCCAAAACAACAATTAGAGATGAAAAACAAGGAGATTAATCGCCCACAAGTCAAGAATGAACCCAAGGCGCCTCCAAGGAGTTTTGATGAGATCTTAATGGATAATGATATTCCAACTTATAAACAATTTATTATTTTTGTTAAATTGTTTTGGTTGAGACAATATTTAGAGATTGAAGATTTTTATTTTCAGTTTATGCTAGATCCTATTTCTTTGATCACGGCGCAACCAGTTAGATTCATCATTTATTCCACATTACTTATGTTTTCGATTACGTTTGCCTTCGGAGTGGGAAGTACTGTTATGTTCTTGATCAGTAGTGTCGGATCTGACAGATCTCACCAATCGGAGCAATTTGAACAACCTGGACACCCAACCGAGAACCAACAAAGGGAAAAAATTGAGATTATTAGTGAAGTTATTGGTGATGGAGATTCAGATCGTTCTTCTTCTGTTAACCGGTCTGAATCAAATAATCTTCAAAAACGTTCATAGTGTTTATATTCTTATAGATGTTTCTTAAAATGATATAGTTGTCGTAGAAATCCCTTGTAACCAAACCCTCCGCCCCCTCCAGATAAATTATATTTTGGGCATATCACCCATGGGTGGAATAAGTCGTTAATTATAATAGTATCTAGAAACGACCATTGAATGAACGATATAGAGAATACATTAACCATGAAAACAACCGTAAATTACACTTTCTCAAATTTTCTTTAAAGAATTCAGGAGCATAAGAGTTAGAACAGCTACATATAAAACAAATGTAATTATCCAATATACCACTGTCTTTATGCTTACACATTAATCGACTTCTCTCCATTCTTGCCAACAATGAGAAAATGATAGCCTTGTACCTTCCAGAATATTTTAATGTCATTTCCGACAAAAGACAAATTAATATTAATCGGAGGACATTCCAAGAGTCTTGCTGTAGGTCATCCGAGCCATCTCCTTAATAACGTCCTTGATAAGCTGTTCACCAGATGGATTGGTAGTAGGTTGATGAAATCCGATTCAAGTTCCTCCCTCTCCCCTCATCAAAATAACTTAAATCCAAAGAAAGATCTTTATCGGTCGTGTACTTGTTTAAATCGATGCAGAAAATAAAGATGATGGACATCCCCTTATCAACTGAACTAGTAATTTATCGGAACAACACAGTAGACATTCTGAAAAGCAAGCTATTATGTCAAGTGAAAATAGTCCATTGTTA
>LQMZ01002404.1:1146-11399 GCA_001655765.1 Hemisphaericaspora gorwae
GTTCAAATGTTCAGGATTTTCTATATACTTCAATGTACGATTTGCTAGTTTGGGCTGAATCTTCTTCAATACTTTGTTCATCCGAGATGTGCTTAAGGGATTTTAGAAATGAGGTGTGCTCCACCTTTGTGGTAACTCTTGTGCCTTGAGTTGATAGAGTCTTCAGAGAAGTTCGATATCGCTCTTTTTGATATCTTGGGATTTATCTATCTATATAACTCCATATTCTTTATTTAGGTTTATTTATTTCAATTTATTGAATAATCAATGGTAAGAGACCACCTCATGTCATTACAGAATGTAATTAGTATGTATGTAACCTTACAAAGGTTATATATGGTGGGATGTCTACTCTATAAAAGCTACCTCATTAGGTTATCTCATTGGAAATGGGAATTGTCTATGACATCTTGAAACGATTTCATAATAATTTACTTCATTTTCAGGAGTTATAAACCCATGTCTAATTAAAAAATCAATAATAATTAATCCACAATTAGGTTTAAATTCCCTGTTGCCAAGTCTTAATAATATTTCATCAATATCCATTAAATGGAATTCTTCAGCTTCGCCATCAATTGGATGGGGGATGATATCTGATTCATTGTTAAATTGTAAATCATAAGTATATTCCACTTCCGGTTGTACTCTTCCATCTTTAGTTTTATACATATACAGGGTTACACCGGTACATTTAGTATTTTCTTGGACAAACTCTTGAGATAATCCTGCTTCTTCGTAACATTCTTTAATTACTGTTTCCCATATTCCATGAGGATATCCTAATCCGCCTGCAACTGTATTATCTAACATGCCAGGATATGTAGGTTTATTATAACTTCTTCTTGGAATCCACATTTTCAATTTCCCATTGGTAGACTTGGACGCAGGTATATATCCATTTATATGGACACCATAAGTTACAACACCTAGTAATACCGAAAATGATCTTTCAACTAGGAAATAGGGGACGGCGGTTGGGTTGTATACAGTATACAATTCGTTTCTCCAACCTTTATTCAATTGTTCATTTAGTTCTTCAATCTTTCTCCAATTGGATGCAGTATCAGCAATCATGATATTTCTCTTGTCAAATGTATCATATTGTTTATCAATTGTGATTGTTTTGAGGGTATGACTGATATGGAATGAATTGTAGCTTGTGAAATACTGGGCGATGTGATGTGAGATGTATCCTATTGTGGTTATACCATCATGTGCTATAAACTTATAGTATGATCCATCATCATTCCATGAATCAACTTGATTTATAACTTCTATAAATGACTTCATTGTACTTGGTAATACTTTCCTTAACTTGTCAATGGTATTCTTTTGATACCTCTATTGTGTCTTCTATCACTTGCGTAGTAGTAACAGTAGTAACAACAGTAGTAAATAGAAATCAACGAAATTTCAAATTTTCCACATTGGCGATTTTCACGTGACCATTATTATTCACGTGATCAAATAATTTTTTTAATTTAAAAATTTCATTGATAACGATTCAATTGAAAATTACCCTTAAGAAGGTTATCAACTGAATCACATAGAAATAGACAGACGGAGAGACAAACGATGTCATTGAAGTCATTGGTTAAAGCACTAGACACACTATTCCAGGAATGGAAGGAGGAGCTGGAAGAAGAGAGTATTTCACCGAATATCCAATCAACTATCGATCAATATTTATCTAATTACAATACATTATCCAATATAACATCATCATCAGCAATATCATTATCTGATGAATTATATCGTATACATCATACATACGTCACTCCAACGGGGAACACTAGTTTAGAATGTTTATTCTTAGATGTGTTGATTCAATTGTTACCCATTGTAATTGATCAGCAACAATGTCTAAGTTGGATAATTAGTTATTTAAATCATGCTGTTGATAGCTCGGCGGGGTATGATAGTTTATTTGTTGATAAGAGTAGACAATTGATTAGAAGGATGACTGTTGATTTAATCGATAGTGAAGATATTCAGTTGATGAATATACGATATGATATAGCTCATGAAATAATTGAATTGATCTTGAAGATATATGTTAATGATAATGAAAAGTATGATATATTACTGATAAATCATCAGGAGGAGGAAAGTTATGAAAGATTAAGATTCATAAATTTAAATTGTGAGAAGTTATTGAATGATTATGGATTAGTTCATACAAGTCGATATTTCAATATATTAAACAATCATTTAATTGTTCCCGGGGAAAGATTACATGTGTTAACATTAATTTCATCATTCATTTCATTAAATCCAAAAGAGCTATCAATAGTTATGCATACTGATATATTTGACAGTATATTACGATGTATATTATATGACGAAGCTTATCAAGTATCATTGGGTATATTGATTAGATTAATACCGAGTATGCCTCGTGATTGCATACCTTATTTATCTGATTTATTTGTTATTTGTTTAAGACTCCAATCGGATGTGTCGAGTGAGCTGATTAATGAGTATCTATCCCTGGAAGGTGTCAAATGGGAAGTAGTTCATCAACCTACCAATCAAGCTAAACAACAGCATTCTAACGAAAATCGTTATCTTGGTCAAGATTTACATCAACACTATTATTCATTAATATATGGATTATACATATTAAATTTCATAAAATTTATAAATAATCCAAAACAATATCTACTACAATCCCCATTGAAAATAACATCAATAAACTATTTAAATTTATTTGAATTATCAACTAATTCAATTCACGGCAAGATATTTCAAAATTGTTTGATTCATCCAAAATTTTTAAATCCTGAACTGAGGAATATACATGGAGAACTTGAAGATCCCCTAGATTGGATTAAACAGTCGCAACAGCTCCTGGTTCTAGAGAAAGAACTGATGCACCATGATATTACTTCTGAAGATATTGCTCTTGCATGTATGAACTTGAATGTTTTGATAAATGATAAGTATAGTTCCAAAGCGATCACTTCCGAAGGAAGTGATAACGATAAAGAACCCACTCATAATAAGCTCACTTCCAAAGGAAGTGATAAGGATGAAGAGCCCTCCCTTGGAAGTGATGATCATGTGGAACCTTCCTTGCGTTCCCTGAGTCATGCAAGTCTACATTCCCCTGGTGATACCACTACCAACATATCAGAATTGAATCAAAAACGTGGATTACTGGAATTGTTCGCAACTCATGAAAAATTATATGGTCAGGGATCTGCTTTATCACTGGCGATTAATAAACCAAATAGAAGTGTTAGCATAAGCACTTCTGCCAGTGGAAGCATCAGTCCAAGTGCTACTGTTAGTTCTGCTAGTGCTGGTGGAACTTGGACAGGTGAAAAGCTTCACTTGTCCCGTCCCATGTCGTCACCAACTACCAATATCGAGACGTCAAGCGTATTCAAAGAAACTGGCGGAACATCAATTGATGGATCATCAATGACTGATAAGGATACAATCACAATCGCCCCACCACCACCTCCATTACATTTGCATTATGATCGGGAATTATTGATATGTAAGAATGAATTGGAATTCATGAATTATTTGAATCAATTACATAAATATCAATATTTTAAATTGATTGATCGAGTGAATGTATTGACAAATGGGGAATATAGGACACATGTCGGGGGTCAATATAAGGATACCTTCTTGAGTTTGAAGGATGCTTATGATATTTTGAAGACGAGTTTACAAGATACACAAAGTGAATTAAATGATTTAAAACGAGAATATGACAATGAACGACAAGAATTAATATCTAAATTGGAAGTTGTAGAATCTGACAAGGATGAATTGGAGAAAAAGTATAAAGAATATATTAGAGATAATGAGAAATCTTTAAAGAATTATTATGGATTAATTAATGATGTTCTTCCTAATAAAGATTGTGAAATTGAAAATTTACAATTGAAGATTACTCATTTGGAAGATATGATTAAATTTAATGAAGAGAGAATGAATGAGAAGGTGAATAAGCCAAAGGTAGACCCCATTGAACCGGTTAAACAAGAATCAGAAGAAGTGATATATAATTTAAAAACTGAAATATCAATAATAACTGAGAAATATCATAAAATATCTCATGAACTTTTGAAATCTAATGAATTATATGAATCAATGATTAAGAAATATGAAAAGAAATTAATATCATCTAAAGTTCATATAAATGAAAACTTCGATTCATTTAAATTACAATATGATAGAAAGATTCAAGATTTATCAACTACGATTTTAAAATATGAAAATTTACTTGAGGAAAAGAATTCAAAGATAATTCAACTATCTTCATCGAAACCGATAAGTATTCCTGGGGGAATGGGTGTGGGTGTAGGAGGAGTAGCAGTAAGTGGCATACCAACCAACATTCCCATGTCCAGATCAAGAGTTAATGATGATCAGTATGATCATATCACTGATCGATCACATTCATCACTGGAATCAAGTTCTCCACCACGTTCTCATCATCGACATGCATTGTCTCCAGCACCGATTTTGAATTATCAACATTATCAACCACAAGCGCTTAGACATAGTTCGGTTCCTATTATCAATCCACAATCTCTAGCCGCTGCGAGTGCCACAGCAGCGTCAGTTGCTGGTGCTGCTTCCGGTGCTAATGCTGCTTCTCAACAACCTCCGATTATGAGAGGTAGAGGTGGATATCAAAAGAGGTCCAAGAAACATATGTAGATATTCTAGATAGAGAGTGTGTATATACATGGTATTGTTTTCGATTCGTAATAAGTCTCGTTACAGGACAATAATGGAAATGTACGGTGTATTAATTACGTGTTCTAATCACAGGGAGAATACGAATGTGATTTGACGGGGAGAGAGTAATTTCTCGTGAGGGAGACCCGCAGAGAGAGTCTCGCAGAAAGAGGGAGTCACAGGGAGAGTCACAGGGAGAGGAAGAAACCAGGCGAACTAATTTTTTTTCTTGTCTCGTTGGTGAGAGGCGGGGGGAGGCGAGAGAGGGAAAAGAGCCAGCAAAAGATTACGTGTTTATTTCTGTGTCTCTCTAGCCGAGAAACCACTCACCCCAACGAGTTTGTTGAAAAATTTATAAACAAGTCATCGTATCTGCTCAATTTTAGTTCTTCTTACTTTTGCTAACTACATTGAGACCCCCCTTGTTGATAGGCTGAACAGATAGGCTAGATAAAGCTACTAAGAGATGTCGCTGCAAGTGAGAAAGAGAACTACTGGTAAGAAACTGAGTACACCATCCAGTTCAGCTGGTAATGGTGGTGTTAGTAGTGCCAGCAAGATAGATATAGACGATATCACTAAGGACTTAGGCAATGCCATTACCAAAGAACCAGAATTGAAATATTGGGTTGGTTTAATCTTCATTACCGTATGTGCAATTTATACTAGATTTACTAAATTAGGTACCCCTGATGAAGTTGTTTTTGATGAAGTTCATTTTGGTAAATTTGCTTCATATTATTTAGAAGGGACATATTTCTTTGATTTACATCCTCCATTTGCTAAATTATTGATTGCCTTTGTCGGTTGGTTGATTGGTTATAATGGGAAATTTAAATTTGATGCAATTGGTGATTCATATATTGAAAATAGTGTGCCATATATTGCTTATAGATCCTTACTGGCCATTGAAGGAACTTTAACTGTTCCAATTATGTATTTAACGATGAAAACTTTAGGATTTTCCGTGGCAAGTTGTGTTTTATCAAGTGTAATTGTTTGTTTTGATAATTCTCAAGTTACTGATAGTAGATTAATCCTTTTAGATGCAACCTTAATTATAAGTGTTGCATTAACCATGTTTTCATATGCTAAATTTTCAACTTATCGTAAACAACCATTTACCAAGAAATGGTGGATATGGTTATTTGCCACTGGTGTATCATTATCTTGTGTGATTTCAACTAAATATGTTGGGATTTTGACTTATGCTTCCATTGGGATTGCCGTGATTCATGAATTATGGATGTTATTAGATTATAAACGAGGATTAACCATTAATGAACTTATTAATCATGTGTTGGCACGATTATTTGCATTGATAATCGTACCATTTTGCTTGTATTTATATTGGTTTTATATCCATTTTGCAATTTTATCAAGATCAGGTCCTGGAGATAATTTCATGTCGTCGGAATTTCAAGAAACTTTGTCTGAATCACCCATGGCACGATTAGCTAAATCAGTTAAATATTTCGATCATATTACTATCCAACATAAGTCCACTGGGTCATTATTACATTCTCATGAATTTGATTATCCATTACGTTATGAAGATGGTAGAATATCATCAAATACTCAACAAGTCACCTGTGTCAACGTGAATGATCCTGAAGATGCAAATAATCAATGGGAAATCGTCCCCACCAAGGAAGATGCTAAAAAGGGTACTGATGTGTATACTGAAGATATCGTTAGATTCAGACATGTTGGAACCGGAGGGTATTTATTAACTCATGATGTTGCATCTCCATTGAAAGCCACCAATGAAGAATTCACCGTTTTCTTTGATGACAAAGCACAAGAGCATTATAATGAAACTCTATTCCGCTTGAAATTAGATGTCCCCGGTTCTTCTCCCAAGAAGAAGAATCAAAGGAAATTAATCAAGACGAAATCTTCCAATCTTAGAATTCTTCATATGGATACCGTTGTTGCCATGTGGACCCATGATGACGAATTGTTACCTGAATGGGGGTTTGAACAACAAGAAGTAAGTGGGAATAAGAATATTAAAGATAAAGAAAACGTTTGGACATTCGATGCCATTACTAATTTACTGCCTCTGGAGAAACGGGCACAATATGTTCCTAAGGAAGTTAAAACTATGCCGTTTTTAAAGAAATGGTGGGAATTACAAGGATTGATGTTTTATCATAACAATCAATTATCTTCTGAACATCCATTCGCTTCCCAGCCTAATGAATGGCCATTGGCACTTTCAGGAGTATCATTCTATAATCAAAACAAGGAAAAGAGACAAATCTTCTTTATTGGTAACATAGTTGGATATTGGTTAGAAGTATGTTGTCTTGCAATTTATATTGGATTAATCTTAGCTGATCAAATTACTAGAAGACGTAATGTCATTTTATTAAGTAACAAGGCCAGATCAAGATTATACAATACTTTAGGATTCTTATTTATTGGATGGAGTTGTCATTATTTCCCATTTTATTTAATGGGGAGACAAAAATTCTTACATCATTATTTACCAGCTCATTTAATAGCTGCGTTGTTTACTGGGGGGTTAATTGAATTCATAACTTCAAATAATTCCGCCGTGACCAATAAATTAACTCCCGCCGGGCCAAATAAATTGAAACTTGGTTTATTGGTGGCGGTGTTTTCAGGTGGGATTATTTGGTTCTTTTTCTTTATGAGACCTATTACTTATGGTGATGTATCTTTGACCGCCGAACAAGTTCAAGCTAGACAATGGTTTGATATCAAGTTGCATTATAATAAGTAGACCATCACGAATATCAAAGGATCACGAATATCAAAGGATTTATCCTTTGATATGAAGTGGTTTTTGATATTACTGTATTTTTGAATGAATGGACCTTTTTTGTATAGTCCTTTCATATGTATCTCTATTGATATTTTGTATAAAAATCAACTTTAAGCTTTCAATGGTTTCTTCATGTAGGCTGATCTTCTGGACTGACTATGGGTGTGGACCCTTTGGGACATCCTTGGCCATCGTAGAACGCAGGGTAAAAAATTCCCACCCCGAATTGATTCGATAGCGAAGGTCTCCCCGCCGCGAGGCCACCACCTCGAGTGAAAAATTTCATATTTATCAACCAACGTCAGTCCAAGCATAAAAACAACTTCAGTAGACTCACACCCCACGCTAACCATGTCCCTAAAAACGTACCTCTCCAACTTAAAGTCAAAGATAGACAACAAGACATTAACCGTTCCATATCATCTCGTCACGGGAAATCAATCAGCCGATATGGATTCAGTAGTAAGTGCATTAACATATGCATATTTCACCAAATTACAATTCAATCAAGATGTCATACCATTGATTAACATCCCCAAGGATGATTTCAGATTAAGAAGAGATATTGATGTGTTATTAAGGTCTCAGTCAATTACTCCTGACATTTTATATTTCGTTGATGATTTACCGGAGTTCATTAAAGATTCAGGGAATTTACAATTTAGTTTGGTTGATCATAATAATATCCAGGGGGAGGAATTACATAAGTTGTTTGAATCTGGTATTGCTCATGTTGTTTCTATTATTGATCATCATGCTGATGAAGGGCAATTCGTCGATGCACAACCGAGAATAGTTAGAAGTTGTGGATCTAATTCAAGTATGATTTTCAATCATTTTTACCAAAGTTACTTCTCGCAAGATGGCAATTTCTTATCCCAGCAACGCGATATAATTGAATTGTTATTGGGTCCACTCTTGATAGATACTTCAAATATGACTCAAAAAGTGGAAGAACCTGATCAACAAGCATTTGAAATTTATAAACTGGAATTAAAGGATCATTTCATGCACGACTTCATAACTCAGAATAATGGATCAGGATCAAATCAATATGAACGGTTTTATTCAATTTTAAAATCGGCCAAGAAGGATGTGACTGGATTTAACTTTTTTGATATCTTACGTAAAGATTATAAACAATTTACATTTGCCCATGGTGATAGAGTTGGGTTTAGTTCACTTGGGAAATCATTCAAATGGATATTTAAGAATTATCGCCCGGAGGAGATCCGAAGCACCCTTTCGGATGCCTTGAAGGTATTAGGGATTGATCTTTTCGTCATGACTACTTCATACACTCAAAAAGAAAATGGCAAATATACCAGAGAATTTGCATATTACTATGAAGAAGGGGCCGCCACTAATGATAAGTATGGTCGATTGGCCGAGTTGGCTCGTGAACAACTCCATCTTAATCTTGATATTTATTCATCCAAGAAACTTAAATCTGGAATGGTTTATTTAGAAGGGATGCTTGATTCAAGGTTTATACTTTTTAATCAAGGTAATATTAAAGCTTCTAGAAAACAAGTTGTTCCTATCGTGAAAGATATCCTTGACAAGATGTGAAAAGATATCACTTAGCACTAGAATGGAACAAAGGAGTAAACCTAATATGATATATAACTTATTAAATATTCAATAGATCCAACATTTTGTAATTTAATAGACATTGGTAATTTTTCATTACTATCTTTTAAATCGTTTATGAATTCACTAGATATTTCAGAATACGGTATATCCAAAACTTCAAAATCATCATCTATATCAACCACATTGGCCAGACCGATCTTCAATGCATTGTCAAGTATTTCTCCATCAATTGACACTTTCAATCCAAGATTAATAATCCAAAAATATTGCCATCCCCCCGCATGGCCAGGATTTATAATTTTGAAATGTCGTTTGGCTGATGAATTTATCTTATCTATTATTGAATTGTAGATAAATAATCTTGAATTATAGTGTTCTGTATGGTTATCATAAACTAATTTTAATTTCCATTTTAATAGTTTTAATATACCTTCATATACTTCACCAATTACATTATGACATGAGTTACAATGGACTTCATTTCCATTGATATCAACTGTAGTATTCTCTTGTTGGAGTAGATAGTAATTTCCAATGATTATTGTCTTATTGTCGTTCGGTTTAAGAACACCTTTATAGTTCTTATCATGGCCGTGGCTGTCTCCGTTTTGATCATCATGTGGTTTATGACAATGCCAAAAATCCATCATTTCATACCAATATTCAGAAGGCATATTCATAAACTTATACTCTTGAGAATCAATGATCATACAGTCACATTTATCACATGTAAATTGAAACTTATGATCATTGCCACATTTTGGAGTTTTGTTGAATAAATCATTACATGACCATTTCTCAATTGGATTCCCAAGTTCATTCAACAACAATTTGGATTCTCCTAGAGAGATACTTATTTGAATTATCCCATTTACAAGTTGAAACTTTGTAATCTTGAACTGGGGGGTTAATTCAATTGGAAGATTAATCTCGAGATGATTTCCAGTAGTTGATTGAAGAATTATACAAGTGGATGATTTTAGAGTTAGGCTTGAATATGTAAAGTCATTAGGTATATCTATTATTATCAGTATTGTGTTTATTCTCTTTAAGTATTCTACCAAGTACATGATGTCCTTATCTCTGCTGATTCCTCTCCAAGTGATGGATTCATACGGTTGACATCTGACTCTTCCAATTAAAGTAATTTTTTCCT
>LQMZ01002410.1:11953-29382 GCA_001655765.1 Hemisphaericaspora gorwae
AGCTCATTTTGATTTCTTTTTATCAACCAAACATGAATGTTTTTTATCAGTCTTTTTCTCGTTAAAATTTTGTTTTTGTTGCGGATATTCAGACCGTTTTTCCATTTCCCCGGATTAAGAAGCCGAGTGACAATTAAAATGATGTAAGCATCCCTCTGTAGTTACAAGCAATGATAATATGAAATGGAAAAAGGTTTTAATAGTCAAGTAAAATCATGGATGCATATTCAATGCAAGATCAATACCCTGACAGAGTATTTTAGAATAGAGATAATTCTTATAAACGAGGAGGAGGGGGGAGAGAGAACAAACATCAAACGTTGTGAAAAGCGAAGCTATACGCTGAAGGTTTTAATCCAACTCTCTAAATCGTATACAATAGGGAGTTATTAAAACTCACTAAGTAGTGCACAGTGATTCGCATAACTTGCATGGTTCCAAGCTAGAAAGGGAAAGGTATAAGTGTGGTAAATGACCATACCACTCTTCAACTACTCTTCAACTACAATGGCCTTTCATAATAAAAGAACTTATGATCCCTGGTCTCCGGGGCTTGTTTGCTGCGGTGCTCATACACTATTTAACTTAAAAGGTAGTTTTAGATGCTTCTGTTCATCTTTAGTTCTGCAAAAGGCGTATATTGTCTTTTAAGGAGGGGCGACGGAAAACAGCGCGCTACGGATACAAGTCGCTTATCACAACAACGAATCATTCTAGTATCCCCACATAATTAAATTTTATGTGACATCATTAGTGTTGAAGGGGAGGGTGGGGTAGAATATCTTGATCCCGACATATACAGACATATAGTGGCTACTGTTTATTTAGAACAAATGTCTATGGTGAGAGGGTTCTTGTTTCAAAATGACTCGAAGTCAATACCTATTTCCGATAAGAAAACACAAGAAAATTTTTAACGAGGCTTAAAAATAAATCTAAGTGTTTTGGAAGAAATATGTAAAAAATAAACCGGAAAAAAATATAAATGAAAATCGAAAGCCGAGTCAAAACCCGGAACGCACAGCCAATGAGAACACGGTATTTATATATTACGAACAGTCCATGCATTCCAACAATACCGTTGAATTTTTTTTTTGCTTTTGCTAAACCCCTTGTTCCGGAGTTTTCCCAGAAGATTATTCAACTAGAAGAACCTGACGCAGATGATGCTAAATCTCACGACCAGATGCCGGAATATTAGTCGTAGTATGATATCTCTTTTGTACGTTTTTTATTTGAAAGTGGCGGGTTTTTAACGGAGTATCAAACTTTTCTTGTCTAGTACCCGTACCATAAATCCCTTTGATATCCATGGCAAAGTTGAATAAGGGAAATGGAATGTCTTGGATCTCGACCAATGTGGAGGAGTTCCAGACCCCCCTATATCCAATTACGGACCCGATAATTGGTATGTAGGTGATTTTATTTATTTGCTATTGGATAATGTTTTACATATTCACATTTCATTGATTTTTTTTTATCTCAAAAGATAAATTTGCTTGCTTGTTTTCTTTACTACGTGCAAATCCCTTTTAAGAGTAACCCCCCTCCCAGTCAGATTCTATTAACTACAAATTGTTCACACATTACATCTTAAATAACTTGTAGCATTTTAAACAGAATCAGTTAATCGAATTAACAGACCACTTGCCTTGAAAAAATATTTTATTGTTTGTGGGGTTTAGAATTATAAAGAAAATTATCAAAACATACATTTTCTTGACCATTCAAGTTTCGTTTTCATCTATCAGCAAAAGGAGAAACGGTTAATTGTTTCGCCTCGCATCCTGTCCTTATCGGGATTGCCTAGATTGCATTGTATAAAATAAATCGATATGCAAAAGTCCCACACTTTCATTATATAATTAGAATTAACAATAAAGGCATATCCGTTGAACTCGTCATGAGAAAATATCCTACAAAGACCTGCTCAGAAAAATAACTCAACTCCTAAAAGAACTCCGATAAATACGCAAGCGTCGACTTAGAAGGTTACAAAACTATTACCCTTCCGCGTAGCCGTGCAAGTTTCTCTAAAGTCCGACCTCCTCTACGGAAAACATACTACGAGAGATGGATCTACGGTAGTTAAGAAGTTGGTTCCGGTTAACAGAAAATAAGACTGAAATTCGTCTTCGGGCCAATCAGAACCTTTTTGTTCCGGGAAATATTTGATTCGTCTCTTTTTCTTTACAGACAGGTAAAAGAAAAGGTAACATTGACAATATTGTAAAATCTGGGGTAGAGCCTTGCAGATTAAAACACAACCAATACTTTTTATGAAACTTGGCCAATAAGCTCGTAATTGAATTGTTCTTTGAGTGCTCCTTAACGAGTATATTTCATTTTATCTTAAAAAAATTATCTGACCACTCTGGTTCTTGTGTGTTTAGACAACTTTAGTTTCTTGTTGATACATTATGCAGTCGATATCCTCCTGTAATGATTTTACTTAGGCCGAAGCAGAGTAGCCGAATTATGGTTGCTGGGTAAGAACTGGTACTCCTTAGCACAGTTCCTAAAGATCCAGAAATAACACAAAAAAGATGCACGTGACGATAACGATTCTTGAAATGTCGCCCTTGCCAGTCTTCAAAAAAACTAAATACATTACTTATCTACCGTTATCTAAACGTCTTCCCACAATACCAATAGCCTACAATTGACATGATATAATGTCTTCATATAATCCATACTCACATGATGATACAGGAACATCAAAACGGAACATATCGAAAGATAATCTAGGGAGCCATTCTGGTTTAACTGGTGCTAATTCGCCGTTCAATACAAATCAAAATGATACCTTCCTATCGAGAATATTCGGTCTTAATTCGGTATATAATCAGCTTCAGGAGAACTATCAATACTACGATCCAGAGTTTGAAAGTACATATCAGCAGGAGCAACAGATCAAGTCCATGCATGGAGACGACGAGGATAATGACGAGGAATTGTTACCCAAGATGAAGATATCAATTGTTGAGAACAATAATAACGAGGATGAAACAAAGAATAAAAAAGGAAGTGGAAGCTTACTCGATTCTGAATCAGATTCAGATTTGTCATCTTCTGACGAGTCTTACATTAGACCGACACAACATGATTTGGAAACCGGACTTGGACCAGAAGCAAGATCATCTTCAAAATTGAAATTCGAACTACACAATAATAGAAAGACTCATGATACAGAGTTACCATTATATACGACATCCGAACAGTATCGTAAGCCTCAAAGCAAAACTCTGAAACCGGCAAACAACAACTATATGAAAAGAGGAAAATCAAATAGGATAGTGATCCCGCCAAAGGAACGTGCACTATACTTGTGGGCAAACATCACTAACATGGATGAATTTTTGAGTGATGTTTATTATTATTATAGAGGAAGAGGGTTGCTTAATATTGTTTTAACTCGAATTGTTGATTTAATAATACTAGTTTTTATTTTGAGTTTCACTGTCTTTTTGAAATGGGGAGTGGATTACCCTTTGTTTTTTGAAAGTTTAGGAAAGGACGGGGTACACGTCACATTGCATGATTTATTAATACCGGGATTCTTGGGTCAAGTGCCTATATTTGTTAAGTTTTTATTGTTGGGATTTGGAATATATGTGCTTTTGAGAATAGTTCAGATTTATTTTGATTACAATTATAAGCTTAAAGAAATTAGAAATTTCTACCGTTACTTGATAAATATTACAGATGAAGAATTGACCACCATAAACTGGAAAACAGTAGTTGAAAAATTAATGCAATTGAAAGATTACAATTCTCTTACATCTACTAATGCTGTTGAGAACCACCACGTCAATGACTTATCCTCCAAAGTCCGCCTTAATGCACATGATATAGCAAACCGTATCATGAGACGAGAGAACTATATGATTGCATTGATAAACAAAGACATATTTGATCTTACATTATTAAACCTCCCCCTAATTAACTCCCAAGCAGTGCTTACACGTACCTTGGAATGGAATTTGAAGCTCTGTATTGACAATTTTATATACACACCACAGGGACAAGTCAATCCTCAGATCCTTAAAGACTATAATCGAAATCAGATGGCCCGAGAGCTCACATCTAGATTCAAACTTGCTGCAATAATTAACCTTATCTTGTGTCCATTCATTGTGATCTATTTTGTGTTGCTATACTTTTTCCGATATTTTAATGAATACAAGAGCAACCCCAGTTCGATAGTGGGTTTGAGACAATATACACCCTATGCAGAGTGGAAGTTACGCGAATTCAATGAATTGCCCCATTTTTTTAACAAGAGACTCGAACTATCAATTGGTCCTGCTAACACATACATCAACCAATTCCCACGAGGATTCCTTGCTGTCAATATGATGAAGTTGATAAATTTCATTTCCGGGGCAATTATGGCAATATTAGTGATTATGGGAGTATTGTTTGAAGATGAACAACATTCCTTCTGGTCATTTGAAATTACCGAAGGCAGATCGGCCTTATTTTACATCAGTATATTTGGGACTATTTGGGCAGTCTCTTCTACGTCCGCTCCCATCGTAGATGACGCTGGCCACTCGTTTGTTTACGATCCAGAAGCTAGTTTGAGGTACGTCTCACAATTCACCCATTATTTACCAAGTAGATGGAATAGGAGGCTACATTCTATTGATGTTAAGAACGAATTTTGTGAGTTTTATAGCTTGAAAATTATAATAATTTTGAATGAGTTGTTGAGTTTAGTTTTGACACCATTTATATTATGGTTTAAGGTTTCAGCTAGTAGTGGTGCAATTGTGGACTTTTTCAGAGAGTATAGTATTCATGTTGATGGATTGGGATATGTTTGCTATTTTGCCATGTTTAATTTTGAGGAAAAGGATAAGAATATGATGAGTGATTTAAATAAAAGAAAGAAAAAGACTAAACAGAAACAAAGTATGAAAGCTACCAACAACCAGGTTGAATCGAATAAGATATCAAAAAGTGATGACGATGCCAATTCGAGCGAAGATAGTGACGATTCAGTCGATTACCTATCGTATCAACAGGATGATAAGATGATAAAGTCTTACATGTATTTCTTGGAAAGCTATGGAGGTACCAAAAGCCAACAACCAAAGTCATCCAAACCAAGATCGAAGCCACAAATGCAACTATCACGTAAGCTAATAGCAAGCCATGAGCCATCGCCAAGTTTTCTATACGATGAACAACAGCCGGAACCCTTGAATGATTCATTATATAATATAAATTATGGGTTTGATGATAGTGAAGTACTTCGAGATGATCTCAATTCTGGTAGTAGGAAGAAGGGTGGAGTTTTGGGAATGCTAAATCAATTTTACAAACAGGATATAAGGAGATAAGTAGTTAAGTATAATATATGTTTGGAATGGACGAAATTCTATTATGTAGAGTAGTGTGAATAAACCCGATAATATAGTTGTTTCCAGCCAGTCATCAGTGCCACCCGCCTTTGTTCACTAAATTGAGTTATAGTAGGCTGAAACAAATATGCCTTTATGAAATTGTTCTCCAACACGGATCACACATATATCGGACAGATGTAATAGGCTATGTTGGATTAGTTGCAGCCATTGCGATTCAAGAAAATCGGTCCAAATGAGGATATAATCTTAAGCCGCACGATGCTAAATAATTTTTCTACGCTTCTCATCACTTTTGATAAAAAAAAATTACCATACATAAATAAATACAGACAATAGTCAATTAAAACCTTCAAACAACATGGCTGGGTCTCAATTAAAGCAGCTCAAAGCTGCTCTTAAATCTAAGGGACTTATTGGACAAACGAACTCTAAATCAAAAAAGGCCAAACATGCGAAATCAGAAACCAAACGTGATGAACAACAAAAGTACATTACGGAAATCAGAGATGAATTCAATAAATTTGATCAAAAAGTAAATAGAACTAAGCATGATGTATCTATTATCCAAAATGGTTCATTTGTCAAGATGGGATCAAAGCAACATAACGCTACTTCTCAACGTAATGGTGCTGTTCAGCGTACTATGAAAATGCAATACGATTTGGAAAAGCAGAAACTGGGTAAAACTGGTGGTATAATGGATAAACGTTTCGGGGAAAATGACTCTCATTTAACTAAAGAAGAAAAGATGTTGGCTAGATTTACTAAAGAAAGACAGGCTAGTTCCAAAAAGAGAAATGTATTTTCTTTAGAAAGTGACCAAGAAGACGAAGGTGAAGATCTTGATAGTGGATTTACTTTGACTCATAGTGGACATGAACTTTCCTTGGATGACGAAGCTACTGTTAGGTATGTTGATGAAGATTCAATAGCCGATGACCAGCCCCCTAGAAAAAAGAGCAAGAATGAAGTTATGAAAGAAGTTATTGCCAAATCTAAATTTTATAAACAACAAAGACAAAAAGAGTTTGCAAAGACACAAGATGAAATTGCTGATTTGGATGAAGAATTTGGAGATGTCATGGACGACTTAAGAAGTATACAAACCAAACAACCACTTTTCCTGACAAAGACCCCTGAACTGATTGCATATGACAGTAAAGTTCGTGAATTAACTTATGATCGAAGAGCAGTTCCTGCTGAGAAAACAAAGACCGAAGAAGAAATAATTAAAGAGCATGAAGACAAAATGAAAAAATTAGAAACAGATAGAATGAGAAGAATGGAAGGATTTGTTGAAGATAGAGACGCTGTTGCTGATGATTTGGATGACGAGTTTTGGAATGCAGGAAGTGATGAAGAGGAAGGTTTTGCGATTAAAGAATCCGAGGAAGAACAAAACGAGAATGAAGAAATAAGTGACGAAGAACATTCTGGTAGACCAAAGACTGTGAAAAAACCTGTTATAATTATGCCTGCTACTCATGAAGAATTTCTTGAATCGCTCTCGGGAGTGGATCCTTCCAAACATGCAGCTCATATTATGAAAATATGCGAAACTTACAAGCCAAATTTGGCAATGGGCAACAAAGAAAAGATGAATCAATTCGTGGGTATCTTATTCCAGCATGCATTGTACCTTGCCGATAAGTCTGAAGATTTTCAATCTATTGTTAAAATAATCAAAAAATTGGCTGAATCTTATAATCAAACCCTTGTCGAAACGATACGTGAAGAAATCAATGAAATACAGACGAGAATTCTTAACCAAGATTTGAAAATTAGAGACTTAATTTTCTTTGTCATTGTTGGGTTTTTGTTTTCCACATCTGATCATTATCATTTGATAGTCACCCCGTCTTTAATTTTGATGAACGAAATCTTAAGTTCTATTATTTTCCATCCTAAAGCTCAAAATATTGGAAGGGGTATCTTTATAGTGGATGTTTTGTTAAGTTACCAAAGGTTTGCCAAGAGATTTGATCCTGAAATTGTCAACTTTATTGAACAATCCACATTGATGTTAATCCCAGAACCAGAGAAATTGCAAGGAAAGGATAAATTATTATCTTCAACTAAAATTCCGAAGAAATTTTCGGTTTCTAAAAGTGAAAAGATTAATACTGATATTCTATCTGTTTCTCAATTATTTGGAAATGAAGATATCAGATCACAATTGTTAGTTAGACTTGTATCGATAATGGATAAGTTAATCACTATTTGGAAGGAAAAATCATGCCTTGTTGAAATTCTTGAATCATTCATTGTTATCCTCAAACATTTAACCAGGTATTTCGCTACCACTTTACCTCAACTTCAAGAGACTTTAACTAAATTCACCAAAATTCATAAGAACTTAGTTGCAGAGAGGAAACCATTAACATTACAACAACATCGTGCCATTGCCATTCAAACTTTGGCACCTAAATTCGAAGAAAATTTCAACCCTGACAAGAAATCATATGATATTAATAGAGACCGTCAAGAGTTGAACAAGGTTAAGTATCAATTGAAGGTTGAAAGAAAGGCTGCACTCAAGGATATCAGACAAGAAAATAAATTTGTTGCTAGAGAACAAATTGGTGAGAAGAAGAAGATGTATGAAGAATATCATCGTAAAATGGCCAATATCGTTAATTCTATTCTGACAGTTGAAGGTGCAGAAAAGAACCAATATGAACGTGAAAGGAAACTGAGAAAAGGTGGTAGATAGATAATTATCCCGGAAATGGGTGCGTCTGAATAGATGTTTTTACAAAGAATGACCAACTTGGTTTGGTTTTACCGTAGACAATGTAGAACTAGATATATGTATCTAATCTGATTATGTCGAGCTCTTTTTTTTTTTTGAGCTCCTCTCTGGTCTAGTATTACAATTTGTGTTTGGGCTCGGGCCGAGATTTTTTCGCATTTCATTTTCCCATACAAACAGACACATTATTAATTGCTGGAAAATATTTATTTTTAAACGGTTGATACGGCGGAACGAATGGAGAAAAAAAAAAGAAAATAGACGGTGTGCCATCGAATAAACTGACAACGCAAGTCAATATTTTGATGAATATCTGGGCAATTGAAATTGCTATTGATTTGGTCTCATGGAATTGATTTCAGTGTGCTCATTCGTTTTGGTTGGAAAGCCATTGAGTAGCTCTGAAAAGAATAGCAATGTTTTTCCTAGATACTCATCTCATCGCTTACTTCGAGGGGTGAGATTAGGAACCAGTGGAACATTTTGTTTCCTTGTTTTTTTGGCTCATCAACAGAATAATACTTTACAAATAAGCAAATTAAATAGACAAGTAAATAATTTCATTACATAAGTAACTTGTAGAGTTCGCCCAAGAAGTTAGTCTTATTCATTTGGAAACGATATCCTTCAAATATCAAATGTAGAATAATCACCATTTGAAGTATCCACTAAACATTTCAAATGGTTCTCACCAATTCTTCTATGGAACGATTGCTTGGTGTAAATTCTTCCCTTACTTTGTAAAATAAGCATTAACTTATGAATTGTTCAAACATCTCCGAAACATATAAACAGAACAGGTATTTAAAAACGAATATAAGGATTGTACAGACACGAAATAAAAAAAAACGGATGATTAATAAAGACGATAAAACAACAACAAAATATCCTTAACTCGGTCTTGCGTTGAATTATTTTAAACTTGAGACATTGTTGGAACCCCAGTTCTTTGAGATGGTCTTGAAGTACCAAATAATCCACCTTGTGCAAGGGCAATAGCACTGAAAACACCAGATGCTAAAAAGATAAAAAAAGAAAAGTACAAGAAAGCAGTGGAAGCTTGTGCTTTTTTACATCTTGCCCCTGACCCTTGGTTAATATTGTTTCCGTCCAAATAGCGTTGGTTACTACAACTGTGGACGTTAATACCAGCAGCAATTGCAGTTGCGGCAGCAAATGTGAAAACAGCATTCAAAAAGTCAAACAAAAACAATACCACTGGCCAAGCAAATGCAGATATGAAAAATGCAAATACACCATAAATTGAGGATGTTAAAATACCAAACGCGGCAGCAAACACTGCAAAGTTAACTTGTGGGTTGTGTTGAGTTTTTGTGGTTGCGGCCAATGAACCGGTTAAAGCTAAGGCAATCACCAAAAAGACGAAAATCACAATACGTAAAATTGAATCTCCAATAGCCAACATTATTAATTTGATTAAATATACTCCAATTGAAAGAAATTGATAAAGTAGTTTTCTTATAAGGATGTAATTAACAAGGAAAAAAAAGTTGTGATGATAGCAAACTTGTTTAAATTTAAAAGAACTCAGAAGGTAAAACTTTTTCAAGGGGGGTTAGGAAATTAAAATAGAATTTGTTCTTATATTTATATTTACAATTTCATCATTCCAAATGAAAATTTCATTGCGGTTTGGATGTTTCGGTGGTTTTGTTAGGTTTGAACAAAACTAGTGTTAGTCTTCCGAATTAGGCATGGTCATTCCACCTGCATATAATATAACGGGCTGGATAATTATAAGCTGTTTATAAATCGGCTATTTCGGGAAAGATTAGTATTTCCGAGCGGCCAAATACAATCATTTAGGAAAGTGCTTCTGTGATTCCCAATACATTTTAGACCATCGTACACAAGTTTGAAGTTTATATGAGGTCAGATTAAATTAGAATTATACCTCCTTTTTAAGGTGCACAGGTTAGTGTTCCCCCACTAATTTTTTCAAAAGATTTTAAATTGCTTCAATTAGCAATTAGAAGGATTTTTTTTTTGTGTTCATGGAAGCAATATAACAATGAGAGCAACTGAACCGAACCGAAGGGTATCAAAAAATTACATATACTCTACTTTCAATCATTCCTTTCCAATATTATTTTCTAATATCGGAGGACAACGATAGCTCGAGATACTTGCGTTTATTAGAAATACATGAGTTATATTTACGAAATGCTAATAAAGGAAAAGTTCTTCATGGTAACACTGAGAAATCACATGATTTTCTGATTGCGAAGGATCACATCCCTCCCTCTCTCTCTCTATCTCTTCATATGTTCAGCGAGAAATATGTTCTAACCTTCTCATCAACTGCGACATCAACTGGTAAGTCTCCGGTGTCGGTTTTCAATTGTGGATCGGCGCCCAAACTAACCAACAATACAGCTACATCGGCGTATCCTTCGGCCAACGCATGGTGAAGGGCAGTCCAGCCGTCATTATCTGTAGCGTTTACATTGATCTTTCCTTCTTCGCATAATAATCTAGTAATAGGAATGGATCCAATACTCAGTGCTCGGTGCAATGGAGTATATCCTTTTTTATCTTTCTTTCTACAATTTGCTTTGTTTTCAATTAGCTTTTCTACAATTGCAAAATTATTCTTACTTATAGCCAAATGTAAGCAAGTAGTACCTTGATTAGTTGCAAGATTCAAATCTGGATTTAATTCAAATAATCTGTTAAAGATGTCAATATCTCCTAATGAAGCTGCAATATGTAAAGGAGTCCAACCACTTCCGTCTGTCAATTCATCAATATCAACATCAACTTTCTTCTGAAGGATGTAATCCACTAATTCTAGATTGTCCAATGAACAGGCCCAATGTAATGGAGTACGCTCGTCGTCATCCTCTTGATAGAGCTCTTTGGGGTTTTCGTCAATTAACTGTTTGGCTAAATTGGTATTCTTCTGTTGAATCGCGTCATGGATTACGAATCTGTTTGTTTGCTCTGAATCGTCCATCTTAGCGTTTAACCTACTCCTAGTCAATATAATTTTGTGAATGTGAATGAGTTCGAGGGGCAAGAAGATTTCTCGTCTTTACTCCAGGTTTTTTTTTTTTTTCAGACTCCTTTTCAGGGCGTTGAAAATGATTAAAAATGATCGAAATTAATACTGCAGTTTCAAAATCAATTTAGTATGTGCTGGCCTGTTTATAATGTCTGGAAGGTCTATAATAGACAGATCTTGTTCTTGCTTGCCCACTTTATAATTTGCGGAAATTGAAGGTTATCTCTACAAAATATCAAATGTAGGTATACTTGATGTTATGATACCATACGTCATCATTGCCACGGTGAGGTACCTTTGGCTAATAAAGCAGTCTTGGACGACTTCAGAAGGAGAAGCGGGTTTTGTTGAGCGTGCCATGGCAGATTTTGTAGAAAGTATTTACGGTTAATTATGAAAAAGAATCTATTAATCTAATTTTCAAATCTACGAGTTCGGAAACTAATATTGTTTACTTCGATATCTAGAGATTCAGATGCCCAATGAAATGACGGTATTGTGTTTATTTCTAATTAAAATCATCTCATAAAAATTCCCATTTGTAAAAAAAATTTAAATATGCATTCTTAAGAATGTCTTTTGATACTCTCACGGTCCTTTTACTCTATATCCAGTATTACCATTAACATTCCTGACATCGCTCTCATCATCTTCCTCGCTCGAATCTGAATCGGAGTCACTTGGAGGCTGGGTGAAAAATGGAGTTGCAATAACAGTAGTCTTTAATTCTTCATTTGCATTAATATCTCCAATATCCACGTTATCATCAATTGATATCTCACGATCAGGAAGAAAGCTGTCTGGTCCACCCATTGAATTGGAACTTGTCCCAAGAAACCCTCCACTACTACTTCCTTGAGAAAGTTGCTTCATCACTTGACTTGAACTCTGTTGTAAGTGTGTTGAATATTCTCGTTGGAGTGATTCTAAATACAGTTGATAGTCATTAGATACTTGTGACTGTCGTTGACTTGAACGTGTAGTATGAGAGGTGAATGAGCTAGAGAACTGTTTCGATGCCACTGATGATGGTCTTCTTCTTTGCTGTGTATCTACCTCAGGAACAACGCTATCTTCTTCTTGTGAAGTTGAGACAGGTGATAACACGTTCTGATAAGGTATGATCATTAAGTCTTTATTGGTTTGTGAACCTGAATTGTACAATGGTTGATTGGGTGACTCGTGATCTTTTTCAAGTTGGATTTCGTTGGCGGTGGATGTGGTTTCATTAGAGGCTGACGAAGGTGGTGAAATTGGGTTATAGTTTTCGTCAAGCTTTGAATAATCAATCTTTGTCGAAATGAACTTTTCTGAAGATCTGGCAGAACTACAATGGGCGTACATGAAATCGACTTCTTCCAATTTTAATCCTTTAGTTTCATAAACTGAAATGTAAACAAATAGTACCCCAAGTGCATTACAACCTCCCCAAATGAAAAAAATCTTGTTTCCAATAGCTGCCGTATGTTCCCCTGTATCGATAAGATAGGGAGTAATGTATGCAAAGATGAAATTAACTAACCAGTTAGTTGCAGCAGTCAAAGCAACTGCCTTTTGTCTGATGGATATACTGAAAATATCTGAACATAATGCCCAAGTACCACCACCCCAAGAACTAGCAAAGAATACGATGAATAAACATGAAAATGATACACTTAAAATTGCATTGACTTGCTTGTCGGCTATACTCACCCCACAGATTGCAATTATGAAATTTGATACCGACATACCTATTCCTCCCCAGAATAATAATTTCCTTCTACCTATGGTATCGACCAATATAATTCCGGGAATTGTAAAAATCATATTAACAAGATATGTTATAAATGACATTATATAAAAATTCAGAACTCCAGTACTTGAAAAAAAATTCACTCCATAATAAAAGATGAAATTAACCCCAGAACATTGTTGGAAAAATTGAACCCCCATACCAGTAGCCATTCTTAATTTTTGTTTATGACGACCACCACCGGCTCTAAAACAATCGAGGATGGAAGTCTTACCAAATGATAATTCATAATCATAATTTGCTTTAATTTCCACTAATTCTTCAATCAAGTCAGCATCATCTTGAGGTAGTCGTCTTAATTTGGATAAAGATGTTAATGCTCTTGTTAAATTATTCTTTTGTACATAATAACGTGGACTTTCGGGTAAGAATAACATACCGACAACTAAGATTGAAGCCCATAAGAATTGTACTCCAATGGGGATACGATATGAACCTGAATTTGGCATTCTTCTAGTACCTTGACATATTGCACTTGCTATTAATAATCCCCATGTAATAGCCCATTGATAGGTGAAGACAACAGAACCTCTAACCCATTTTGGCGAGGCTTCTGCTTGGTATAAGGGAACAATAGCTGATAAGATCCCCACGGCGATCCCTGATATGAATCTCCCCACGCATAATAATGCAACTTCTGAAGAAGCAATTTGTAAAACGTTCCCAACATTAAAAATCAATCCTGATGATAATATAATTGAAAATTTACGACCATAATTATCAGATATCAAAGGAGCAGCAAGTGCACCGAAAAATGTTCCTAGAGACAAGATCGCCGTTATTAGTGCTCTTTCATGTGTTGTGAAAAATTGCTGGTTTGCTGGGAAATGTGTATATACATATTTCATTTCCAATAAATCATTAATTAATCCCGTATCATAACCATAAAGGAAACCACCAACAGCAGCAACCAACCCGACCATAATAGCGGAGTTTGAAGAAGATTTCTGTCGCAACATGCGATAGTGTTCTTCATCTACCGTATTATCATATAGTATTTTATCTAGAAATGGCAATGAAAACATTGTTGTTGGTAGGTCTATATTGATATTGACATCTGATTTCCTATATCAAAATGCAAAAGGGTAAATTAACAAAAAAAAAAAGAAAATGAATGAAGGTTGATGGTTGTTGAGTTTTCACTAGATTCTCAGTTGTACTAGATCTGTGTAACTATATGTAGTAGTAGTTTAGTAACCGACAGATCTGAGCGTAACCAGTAAACTGTGTCGTAAGATAAACTTTAGTAATGAGGCTAATGTAATATGCTGTGTAATTTAAAGTGTCGGAGGTTTTTTTTTTGTCAGTCTGTTCTCCTTTTATTTCTGACATAATTTCTCTCTCCTCTCTCCTCTTATTAAATTAAATTAAAATTAACGTAAAATTAAAAATTCCTTTTTTTCTTTTTGTTCACCTTTTGAGTTTACTACTAAAACTCCTTTTAAGTTTAAAAAATCTTTTTTTTTTGGTTAAAAATAAAATTCGTTCTCTTTGTCCGTCAACACTTTTCTTTTTTTTGTGTGTCGTACGGGGATTAGAAAGCCTTGTTTAAACCATGCACTATTATTCTTGGTCGCATGAATGACCTTCCACATCAAAACCAGATGATTTTGTTGATCCATTAAATATTCATTTAACACCTTTTCTTTCGGATAAGTTTTTGAAAATATGAAAATATATGAAAATATATGAAAATATCCGGAGGAGTATGATAGAAGCAATCGTTATTTGTCTTTTTGTTTTTTAGGTGTAGCTGCATTATTATGCTTCATCTGGCTTTTTAGCTATTTATCCCGAAGATTTGAAAATCTAATTCAAAATCTTGAAAAATTCACTTATCCTTTAATTCCAAGTATCCCTGGGGTGTTTATCCGTCCCGATGAATTTATGCCGACTTTGCAAATGTGTTCTGGATTCGTTTTGGTTCTTGCATTTAAGTGTCATTCATTCCTATCATGGTTTTTATTTTTTGGCTGCGAAAAACAAAAACAACGGCGTTGCATTTCCAGCATATCCGCCAAACATCTTGAGTGAACCGTTTTCTTACATTCTCTGTGGATTAGCACAACCCCACCTCGTATTCGTTATAAAGAAGAATTTAAATACCAGTTCTATAATTCAACTAGCAAAAGTTTGATATATTTGATATAAATCATGTTTCAGACAACACAAGTTATTAATGTCGACCATTAGTCGGATGTTGAGCTTTACCTCATGTAATTTAAATTGAACAAATCGAACGATACTTTGACAAACTATTGTAAACTTCCACTTTCTGTCGTTCCAGAACGGTAACGATTTAAACATTCTGGTGTCTAACCTATAGAACAAAAACAAATCCCTGCATAGCGTTGCAGAATCTTGCTTTGAATGAAGGATTGACCAACTTTAGATCTTTCTTTCTCTTGCTGCATTGTTGATACTTATTATTGAAAATCGGGGGAAATGATGGTTCTCGTGCAGTTAACTGAAGAGCTGGTTTAAGTATTTCATTAAAGATAGGAAGATTCAGGCACGTATTGTGAAGTCATTTTCTACCTGGTAGAATTTTTACAAGAATTCTGATTCTTGACAACTACAATATTTAATGTGAATAGTTATAAAGATTCCTGACTAGTTATGATAAAGCTGTTAACTTAACATGTTTAATATTCAATCACTTGCGAATATTTGGGGTCTTTGTTTAAGAAAAGGTTAAAATTTACTGGACTTACCCATAGTAAATTGTATTATCAGCATTACTAACAAGCCCCTATAGAATGTTGCAGAAAGAGTTGGGGCAAATTCAACTTCTGATATTTTGTGATAGAATTCCTGCTTTTTAATTGGAAATGTATGTATGAATTAGTTAGTTAATCAATGATGTTGAGTTTGAGATTTTACAACTATTATTTTGCACAAATTTTGTTGAAATTTTTAGTAAAATATTTATTCTCAAAATCTATTCTCCTGGAAAACTCCAATAAACTTGGTAATTATCTTTATACTTGAGAATATGGTCCTCCAACAGAATATAAACCATCATGTTGAGGATTATAGTTTAGATTTCTCGCTATGGTCTATTATTCTCACATAATTATAAATATTCTATATAGTTGACGGTGGAGACTTGTAGGTAAGAAGAAGCTGCCTGAGAACAACTCAAGTTCTTAAGAACACCTGAATTGACTTAAGTAGCCCGCTCAAGAATGTACTGGCTACTTACTATATCAGAGAATTGTCATCAGGATTAATCTTAAACCAGATAGGTTAATCACGTGAAATATTTATATGCACACCGGTTGATATCGACTGTTGTAAAAAAAGTATTCAGTCCAACAAAATGAAGGTGTTGTAAAATATTCCAACAGATAGCAACATTCGATTGTCATACAATGATAGGATCTCCTAAGATAAGAGAGAATGTCCGATTGAATAGTAACGCTAATCATACATTAAAGAATATTACTGATGAGTATGATAAGACTAGATCCAATATGAATGGGATAGATTTGTCCAAAAGAGATCCTCCGCCAAATACCACTCGAACTAAGAATTTAATTAATGTTAGTGTTGATTTGAGTCATAAATTCATTCATCATGGGAAGGAATCTGGTACATTTTTTCAAATGTTTAAGTTTTATTTGAATCATTTGGTGCTATTAAGTTTGCTTTTTATTATAACAATTTATAAGAATTTCCAATTTATATATCGTCGGTTATATATAAAGTTTCTTATGTTGACATATTATCCAAATAAATCGCCACAAGTGATTAGAGAAGATGTGAATAAATTGACCAAAATCCCTAAGATTGTTAGTTGTATTTTAGATTTAAAGGATGCCGATGATGAGAATGGTGGATTGGATGGATTGATTGATCAAATTGGAGAATTATCGGCATGGTCAATTAGCGCGGGTATATCTGAATTAATAATTTATGAATATAGTGGTTCATTAAACCAATCCAATGATTATTTGGCAAAATTGAGTCGATATATTGTTAAGAATTTGACATTGTACTTTGGAAGTGAAACAATTCCAACATTTTCAATTAAAGTACCCCATAAAAATTTAATTATTTATAGTGATCCAAATATTAAATCGAATGCAGAAACGAAACCAAAAGTTGATTTGATTATTAGTTTGATCAGTTATGTTGATGGAAAACCTACATTGGTTGAATTGGCTAAAACTATGAGTGAACTTGCCATGAATAAAGAATTATCGTCTAAGGATATAACAACAGAATTGATTGATGAAGAGTTAATGGAACTAGTAGGACCCGAACCAGATTTATTAATCAGCTTCGCCCCATCATTGAATCTTGAAGATTACCCACCTTGGCATATTAGATTATCTGAAATTTATTGGGAACCTGATAACAAAGACGTCAACTATGCTGTTTTCATTCGTGCTTTACAACAGTTTTCTAATTGTAAAGTAAATGTAGGAAAGTGAGTATCAAAAGAGAGGGAAAAGAGACAAATTGGTCTTCATATTTGCTGAT
>LQMZ01002414.1:24131-37049 GCA_001655765.1 Hemisphaericaspora gorwae
GCTACTGAAATTATGTGATTCAATCTCATTACTTACAATATATATATATAATGATTCTGCGGAAGAAGAAGAAAAGGAAGTAGGAGAACATAGAACTAAAAATAAGTGATTCATTTTGTCCTCACCTTTTTTTTGGTTTCGTTTCAGGAAAGAGTGTGACTAGAATTCAATTATTTTTTTCTTGTTTTGAATCTTTCTATTTACTTACTTATCAATATTATTTACTTACCTATCAATATTTAAGTATTTAGTACTGTACTGAATGCAATTTATCAATTGTCAATCGATAAATTAGATACGCAATGAAAATACTGGATATCTCCATTACTGGTAGACAGCGAATCCCTGGTGTTTCGTTGACGTGCGGTGGGATATATTGGCAGTTTGAATACCTCTCTATGTCCTGGTTTACAATTTTTCCAGAATTTTTTACATCAAGATGTAATATATGCATTTTAAAGCGAAAGGTCTCTTTTCATTCCTGACGTTGATAAGAACCAAGTTCTGACGAACTAGGTATATATTGTTAACCTTGTTTGGTCCTTTCTTTTTCCTTTTTTGCTAAACTGTATTGGAGTCTCTCCTTCTTTTGCCTTAAAAAACTTAAATTCTTATGTTTAGTCACCTTCGAAGATTGAATTCCTTCCAATGGCATAGACTTTAATTTCATTTCCAATCTATCTCTTTTATTTTGCAATGACTCTTTTCTAGACTTCGCAAGTGATGACTTTTGCTGCAATTTATGAAGTATTATCTCTATCTCTTGATTCATCTCCTGTTTGTATAACTTAACTGCATCTGATATATCTGTATTTGGTACCAATCCAAAAACTCTTCTTGTTGCTAACACCATAATTAGCCTTTGAGTATTCTGGTTTGCATCCTGTAATAATCGTTCTGATTCATTCAATAGGGATACTGATTCCTTTAAAGAATTAATAGATTTAGTAAGATTATCATATTGTTCTGACATGTTCTTCTCTCTTATGTGCTATATATCCAGTAAGATGAAATTAGTCAATGTTGTTTGTTTACAATTTCGTGGAACAAATTTTATTGCACTAAAGAATGAAAAGAGGACGACATTTCCAACATTTGCGACAAGCAGTAAATTTACGACAAAGCTGACTTCTTTTTCTCAGCCGAATTAAGTTTTGTACAAATGGCTAATAAAGCTTTTAGACTTTTCATGTTTCACAGTTATATGTTCAAAAAGCCATTTATATTTCCACTATAAGTGCAATACATATTCATTAATCAGTGTCGGAAAACTATCTAAGGAACTAATTCCCTTTTGTCGTATATAACGTTCTAATTGAATAAATGTACAACACGTAAACAACTCCCTACAAATTTAACAACAGGTTATTTTAAATCCACTATTTCATTTATCATTATAAGGAAGCTATCCTAATATATTTAATATCGTTATTCTTAATAATTTAATTTTTAATTCAAAACATAATGACAGATATACCAATATCGTTGGAAATGAATCCACCTCAAGAACCATTTCCAAACATTGATTTTAAGAAAGGTGGTGCAATATATATAAAGACTCCCCAGAGTAGGACAAATAGCAAAAGCAACGGCCATACCAAGCAGACTGAATCTAGCGTATGTAAAGGACGCAAGAGATCTAATTCACAATCGCAAGTAGTTCTGTTACCACCAAAACCTCCGTTATCCTCCACTTCTTCATCAAAACATACGCAACTATATACTCATCAAAAACCAACTCCCCAGCTTCTAACGAGAACAAGAAACCAGACACAATATTATGTTACTCTATTGCCTTTGAATGATACATTTATTAAGAAACATCTTCCTGTTGCAACCCTACCGGAAACAACAAAATTAGGTAGACCGACTGGGACCAAACACAAGCCTGATGTTACCAACGGATATTTTGATTCTCGTGTATTAAGCCGTAATCATGCACAAATATACATAGAACCATCAAGTGGCAAATTAATGTTGCAAGATTTGGGTTCATCGAACGGCACATATTTGAACGATACTCGATTGGGAAAAGATCCTGTTGAGATTAAGGTTGGAGATATTGTATGTCTTGGGTTTAATGTTCAGGCCGAATCTACACATAAGCAAATAAGTTTGAAGATTGAGAATATTAACGTGGTTTCTAATACTGGTGTCGAATCAGCCTTGTTTGGTACTATCGAGGATTTAGATGCTTCTAAATTGAAGCATCTTTCCTTCGTCGAAGACATATACCGCCAAATTGTGGACAATGAATTGAAACCCGATCAAAGAGACGTGGGAATGGCTTCACCTAATGATTGCAGTTTTGATTCAGCATTATTTGGGGATATCAATCCTAATTTGGAAGATAATTTGTTGGGACTTTATTCACAAACAAACTCGGGAATTTACAATAACTCACAAATCACAAACTCTACTGCATTGGAGAATGTGATAAGTATCCTCGTTCTCAATTTAAATCGTGTCAAACAACAGAATTCATCCCTCTGTACGCTCCTGGATTTTTTCAATAACTATCACTCACAGGCCAATGATTTGAATAAGATTTATTTGGATAATCAATTTAAGTCACACTTCTGTTCACTTCAAAATGAAATTCAAAAGCTGAAAGCAAATTATGAAGCCCTTCAAGAGAAGACTCAATTTCAACAAATGGAGACAAAAACAAAATTGGACTTGCTAACAAATGAGCTTCACGTCAATGAACAAGAAAGGATGGCAATGGATCATTTGGTCGAAGAATACAAAAAAAAGGAAATCGATTATGAATCAAGTTATCAAGATGCATTACTCAAGATCAGGATGTTGGAAAATGAGCGCGATTCTTTGCAAACTTCCTTGATGGAATCGAAGCAGAGAGAGTCAGAATCTTCCAATGAATCAAAAGGATACGAAAGCAGAGAAAATACCATCGAAATACTAAGTGGAAGGAAAGATATGGCAAATGATTCAATGAAACGTAATGATCAAATACATCATGTAGATGTTTCTAACGCAATCAATGGGTTCATTATGGATCTCTCACGAACTCCTTCAGTTAGGGAATACGACTCAACAAATGGCGGATCACGGAAGGGATCAATAGAATTGACCCCGCCGGTATCTGATTCTGAAGAAGATGAATGTGACGAGGAAGCTGGCTTCAAAGAGACAAGGACGGATCCCGCCAAGGTGCTTGAGAAATCCACCATCCATAGTCAAGAGGATCTAATAATTGAAGAAGACTTGTTCCTTCATAGAAGTAAGCAATCTACTGCCGTTACGACTCCCAAAGAAATCGAAGTGTCGCCAACATTTTCGAAAGAAATAGAACCATTTCCTACAATGGAAGACCGAAATAGTAGCACTGGAATAGAAAGAGGAAACTTACAAACTAAATTATTCAAAACACATGAGCTTCAAAATAAACAAGCACTTGCATGGGTAATATCTGGCGTCTTGGTGGGATATTGCATACAAAAACTTACAGGGTGACATATGGATGTATATCGAGTAAATTTATACATTATATAGCTCAATATGATTTCCTTGATTGAAAGGGCTTGATTGTAGGTGTTTCCGGCTCATTTATTTTTCTATTTTTTTGCGGCAGAAATAATTTTGATAGAGTAGAAAGGCGAACATTTCGAACATAATTATTGATATGGGGTCTTCAACTAATGACAATTACAATCAAACAAATATAGCAAATAGAACAACCATGAATATAGAAAAGGTACATAAGATCATATATGACGCCAATAATTTTTCACATTTTTTCGATCTACTTGAGATCAATGGTTCTCAAAAAGAATACGAACAACTTGATCACTCTCAACAACAACTATTGAACATATGCGAATTGTTCACTTTTGGCAATTTCAAACATTACCTTAAGTATCAACTGAAATTTTCACTGCTTGATGGATTATCTGCGGAAAAGCTACTCAAACTAAGTGTGATTGCCCTATCTAACGAATATGAGAATAGGACAATGCCTATTGGAGAAGTATTGCGAGACGATAAATACGGCATATCTAGCGGCTTACGTATATTAAATGAACTAACGAATAGAAACGAAAATACTCAATCAATATTCCATAAATTGGTGACAGAATTGGTATTCTCAGGGTTAATGGACGCAAAGATTGATGATGACTCAAACTCAATTATACTTGGAGAAGCCAAACATCTCCTTGATTCATATGATTCGAAGGTTTATCGATTAAGGGTATTGAACGAAAAGGAAGATATTGCTGGTAGATCATTAGACGTTGCTCAAATAAACCTTATTTCATGGTTCAATAATAAATTGATCCCATTAAAAGAAGAAATGGAAACTAAAGCCAAAAATCTCGAACAGTCTGCTCAAACTAGAGAAAACAATGCAGACGACGCGAAGAATACAAAAAAGAGGAAGTCCCCTGACAACTACGTATCATAGAATATAGCACTTAATAATAAATAAAAAGAATAAATAAATAAAGCCTCTGTCTCGTATAAATAGAAAAGTAATAAAACAAACAATATAAACAGCTCGAGATATTGCACCAGAAAACTATTCAAGAAAGATAAACTGAAAGTGGGTACAATGCTAGTATTGAAAAATGACTTATTGCTTCCATAATTTACTAATAACCTTGGTAACACCACCTTCTTTTTGTTCAATCTGGTAAATACCATATCCAGAAACACCAGTACCAAGAGCTAACAAATACATAGCATAGTTATGGTAAGCCCCGTAAACTCTCTTTGGAATATAATCAATAATACACGATTGGAAACCTGCATAACAGTGATATAACAATAAAGCAGACATAGTAGAGTCAACCATGGTGGAAGCACCGGTTATCAATGGAGCTAAAACCAATGGAAGCATACCAATAGCAACAACTCTTTCGGAAGTCCAATGTAAAGATCCTTCTGACTTATGAGGTGCTGGTGGGACGTAAGCATCGTTAACAGTACCAACAATGAACCCCGGAGGTTGTGGGATGGTCTTAATACCACGAACTAAACATGGTCTGAATAATGACTTGGTAGAATTTAAACCAATACGAGTGTATGCTGATAACATTATGTATTAATGTGTATATAAGTGTTTGGTGGTCAACCTATCTAAAAGACGAAATGACAAAAATTATAAATTTTTTTGGTTGTTTGCTCAAGTTATGCTTCCTATGTCCCCCGGAAATTCATTGTCGTATTAGAGTTTTTTTTTCCTTGTATTCCAATACAAAGTGTGAGAATAAGGTGAGGATTATTTTCAATTTTAATTTGATTGGCTGAATTTTCACTTGGGATTGAAAAGTAGTGTACTTTTGTGCAACATCCTCGATTTTCCGTTGCGAAAAACTCCGAGCTTGTGGTTCCACGAGACAGGTTGAAGATCTACACGAAAGATTGTGAGAATAGCTGCTTATTGTACTTCTACCAATATCAAATACGACAAGGGATCCTCTCGGTGTTATATCTTAGACAAATAAAAAACCCAACTTGCCCTTATTATTTGGGTCATTTTATTGGTGCGGAAATAGCTTAAACTTAAATTTTTTCTAGAGGCACGGAATGCCTGTATACTTTAGCGATTGGAGAACAAATCACAATAGTCTACGGAAAAAGGTGTTCATACAGGGCCTTTGGCCTCAATAAAAATTTTTCCTCTAGCTATGCATTGATGACAAACCAGGTAAACTATATACAAACTATACTTCATCTTCCTCTTCAATTTCTTCAATCTCCGGAATTCTTTTATGCACCCCAATTCTTTCTCTAAGTGGTTTTTCTATGATACCTAATGGACCTTGGTGATATATGATATTACTCCATCTTTTAATTAAGTTATCATAGTAACCTCTGGCTTCATAATCAAAGACGTTGACATTTTCTAGTAATTTCTCACATCTGCTTCTATTGATAGGGTCCTTGATATTATCATACATTGAAATTAACTTATTCAACATGTCATACACAATATAAGACGCTCTCGAGGATGTTTTAATATCATAATAAATTTCCTGCACTACTTCCTCGCCCCAACTAATAGCGTTCTTTTTATACTCCTTAGCCCACATAATTTGACTAATATGGGTTCTTAATTCACAAATAGACATGATCAAATTTTCGCGATCACAGTCATATAATGGATATTGGGCCGGTGAACCTGCTCCTGATTCTAGATTTTCACGAATAGAAGTCAATGCTCTTAAATTGGATAAATAGATTTGTAATGATTGTGTCAAAAGTGCCTCTTTCTCCTTACGTTTAATGTTGCTTGTCTTGAACTTTGTAATATATACAAATGCGAGATCATTCAAACAGCCCATCAATTCATTCGTAATTTTGCTATCATCTGCCAAAGTGAAACCTCCGTTAATTTTAATTGATGGATAGACATCTACCAACATGTTAACGGATCTTTGTAAGTAATGTATTTTATCTTGTGGATCAGAAACCATATTTGCAACCAATCTGCTACAAGCAGCCATTCTTTCAGCATCACCTAATTTATGAAAGATCAAGTCATCGTTGATAATCTTGGATAACATATTTAGAGGAACTTCAAGTTGCCCTTTGGCCAAAAGAGCCTTTGCGTATCTCAATGTGATATCAATGTAAAAATTTGCGAACGCTGCAGATTTATCATAAACCAACACTTCCGAATCAATAATAGGAACTTCATATGGCGCAAGAGCGGACTCATCAAGATCGGGATTCTCTTTCTTGGCCAATTCAATCAATAATCTTCTATAGTGTTTGACGGCGTATCGAGGACTATCTAAGACGTCATCTTTGTTAATTGCCTTGACTGCTGAAATTTGATCCTTAAAACTTAATTCAAACGGGATGTTCTGTCTGGAGTCAGCATCAAAATATAAGAAAGCCAACAGCCCAATACTCACGACCACAGTCCCGAAATAGAAACCTGTAAAAAGTTGAAAAATAAAATGAAACTTGTTCAATCCATTAAGGGCTCCTGAAGTAAGTCTAAAATTACGACTTTGTTGTAATCTCAAGATTTGATTTGTTCTAGGGATGCCCATAAATCTTGTAGAGAAAGAAGGCAATCCCCTAAGCCTTGAAACGTTCCGTATGTTGAACATGACCTTTGTTCTAAGTGAATCGTTAGTTAGCTGGGGTGATGGAAAGATTCGAAGATTTTTTCTTATTTGAATTTTGATGTGCAGTATTTTCTAAGTAGAATAATCCTGATAGTTCAACGGTGTGTATTTCGCGAACATAACCTTCAAATGAATAATGATATGTCACAACGAAGAAGGTACACTATGACTGATCCTACGGAGCTGCTGTCCGTTTTAGATAAATCGCGGTTCTCTTTAGACCAGAAGAAAATGGCTGAGCTGGACAATACTCCACAGTTAACAACCTGTCAGCGATTCATTACAAATTGGTTAATTTTGGACCCAGCATTACTAGAAAAGTTTGAACATAGTAAAACAAAAAGGCGAAATTATCAAGTACAGAAGCATGAGCATGTCAAATATATCTATTTGTTTGGAGGAAGATATAGAATGGTTAAAGCCAAACCTGTATTTTTATTAACCGGGATTGCCATCGTTGTTCCAGCGGTGTTATTTTGGATTTTTGAAGCCAGTTGGTTGTGGCATCACATTCTGCCAGGAATTGTAATAACGTTTTCTTATATTTGGATACTAGCTTTTATGTTTTATTTGAGGTCCGCCACCTCAGACCTGGGTGTTTTACCCAGAAATCTTCACATACCAAAAGAAATTGATCAAGGTGGAATAAGGACCCCCCCAGAAGACTATTTCAACACTATATCCCTACCCTACAAACTGGAAGGTCAGCAAGTTCAGGTAAAGTACTGTAACACATGTCACATTTGGAGACCAGTTCGAACGAGCCACTGTAGTTTGTGTCAAGCATGTATCCTAAATCATGATCATCATTGTATTTATTTGAACAATTGTATCGGTGAAAGAAATTACAAGTATTTTCTTTGGTTTCTATTATCCTCAACAATGGCTTGTATTTATTTGTTAGTGCTCAGCATCGTCCACCTATGTCATTACAGAATGGTTGCAAATTCAGAGATTAATAATTTTGCGGCTTCCGTTGTCGAGAACCCCGTTAGTTTACTTCTTTTCATTTATTCCACGCTTGCAATTATCTACCCAGTATTACTATTAGCTTTTCATGTATTCCTCACAGGCAACAATATAACAACAAGAGAATATTTGAATTATGTTTACAAGAAGAACAAAGAGACCAATCCGTTTGTCAATGTTTTTGATGAGCATTATATATTGAGAAACTTGTATATCAATTGGTTGGGAAAATCAAATGGCGTCGCTCTTATTAGACCAAGAGATAAGTATGTTGCAGGTGATATACGGTTTGAGCAAATTCATCCTTTAGAATTATTTTCGTCCGAAAATAATCTAGAAGAGTTAGATCCTAGCCCGTAGTCAATAGCCTTGTAATTTTGAAGAAATAAAACCAACAAGATTTTACTAATCGTCTTCTCGGTCACTTACGCGAGTCAGATGACAAAATTGAATAAATCTTACCTCCCCTTTTGGAACGTTTGGTTAAGTTAGGTGTTTCTTTATGAATCATTTTTCTGCTCTTGTAAAAATAAAAATAAGAAATCACAGCCACAAGTTTAACATTGCTTTTTCTTCTTGCGTATCATTCAAATATAAAAGGACAACTAATTATATCAAAAGACTCGCTTATGATTATATGACACTGATAGAGATAATATAGACTACATGGATCAAAGCAATACCAGAACCGGACGACGAGCGCATCAAACACAAGATGCAACTGGTAGAGTCAATCGTGGGTTTAACTCTCGTTCCCCAATTTCAAATGAAGAGTCTATTCTGATTTATACAGATGATATTCCAATCCAACCCCTTGATAACGCATCAATATTAGCCAGCCACAATATAATATCATCGCCGACTTCATTGGGTCGAGCGCAAACGACATACACTGCAATAACGACACATCCAGATATTATCTTTAACTGGCCACAACGAATCTTCCGATGGCTTTATTCCATTTCGCTGTTTTTATTTATCATTTTGTTATTGGCGTTCGTGGCCGTGACTCCATTGGATGTTATTGTTCAAACTTTGAATCAACTGGCATCAACGGCTATGAAAACTTTTATTGTTATTATTGTCTGTGTGGTATTTCTTGTTTTGTCATTGTTACTTTACCTTCTGAGAATATATCAATTTAAGGTACTGATGAATGATATACCTACTAAATCTTTATACATACCTGCCGAAGGAGACTTGCCTCACGATGTATTTGATCATATTGTGGAAACTTTACGAAAATGTGTTTCGGAAATTAAAGTCAAAGCTGGACCATTGGAGGATAAAGATATTATAATTAATCATCCTGGGGCAGCTCCTCCTGCGTATATACAACAAAGAAATAGAAGTCCCACTGGTGAAGGAGCCTTGCTTCCTCCTAACTCGCATTATGAAGATGTTATTAGAAGTTTGGGGGACAAATTCTATGTCGGGAAGATCTTGACTGAAGATGATATTCCTATTCATTTATCTCTCAGGGAGATCATGTTATACTTGGCTGAACTGTATATGGAAGATTCAACACCTTTCGCCAGAGTTCCAGATTTAGAGAAATTGACCAAACTATACGAAAAATGTCGATTTGGACCTGATTTGATTGAAGAAAGAGACTTGTTTGATTTCATGATCGAGTTTGATAAATTTGCACAAATGTGCCAGAATGATTATCAGAATAACTTGCCAAAGAATCTGGCTAGGCGATTTTCAAGAATCAGTCGACTGATGAGTATGTTTGATACTGAGAGCAACGCAGTGAACTATTTCACAAATGATGATTCAAGATATTATAATAGTACAGTGTATAGTGCCGATGACCTAGATGATGAATTGGAGAATGATACTGCCATTCCATTTCAACACATGGCGGTACAAAATGAATACTTTTTGAACTTATATAGCGATGAATCCTCGGATCAATCGCATAAGAATCAATATGAAATTAAAAAAGCAGATAGTGAGCAAGCATCAGTAAGACGTCATTCAAGTTTCAATAGTTCAAAATCTATGATTAGAAATAAGTTGGCCTTGGGAAGTAGGAACACGCTACCTATTCTTCAATATAGCGACGAAGTGTCATTGAAACGCAGTGCTAGTGGTTATGTGACGGATTCCGAAAGTGAAATTCAGTTTGGTGAGGTCGACCAAGAGGAAGAAACAAATGCAGAGGATTTCTACGGCTTTAGGAGGCGGAAGACCGAGCCTGTAGTCGTTAATCCAATTGATCTACAGCCAATTGAGAATGATCAGGCCGTATCTCCAATTGAACTGCTTGAAATAAGAACGGTTGGGTTACATAAAACAAGATAGTATTCGATGCTTTTTGAAGTGATCTTAGTAACTTTATAGAACTAACAATAATACATTAATGAGACTCGTAAGTTAATCGTAAAATAATATATTGAAACGCATTGAATCAATTCTGTCTAGGTTTCACAATGCCATCATGAATAAAGTAGTAGACAACCGTTCCATCGTCATGAGCTATACCCACCGTTACTCGCCTGGGTCGTCTCTTTTCGATTGTTTCAATCTGCTTAAACCAGTTGTTGATCTCATTTACTCGTAGTTTTGGTCGTGATAGTAACTGAGGAATCACCCACTCTTTTTGGTTGTCTTCGTCAGATGAATCTAACTTATGCGGTGGTATACCAGAAAGAATTGTGAAGAACTCATCATTGTCCTGATCAATTTCGTAAGAAATAACGTGTGTCCACAAATTGTAGTGTATAAGATTTTTTTCTACTTGTGCTGAAAGGGATTGACAATCCATACTTTTTTATATTGGTTTATTGGTGGATGTGCTACTCAAAAGTCTGTACTTTCATGATCATAGAACATGGAAAATTCCGATGCGGTTCTGTTCAGGTCGTGGATTCACAAATAAAGAGTATTTAAAGGAAATCTTAACAAAAATGGAGTTACGTCGTGGCTAATGCAGCGCGGCCTCCCATCTCGACTCCAGCATCATTTACTTACATTCCCAGTAGGATGAGTGTATATTAAATATGTAATCATATCGTTAACGTACTTTTGATTTTAAGAAAAAAAATATACACTGCGAAGTAGTTAAGGAAAATTATAGAACGAAAGAAATGTGGTTTAATTTGACTCAAGTGAAGCTTCCTCCCGCAAATATGCATGTATATGACCTGGTTTTGCAAGTAATTAGACAATCTTTTGATATTTATATTTTGTGAGCAACAGAAGCAAACTCAATTATGTGGTCAATGTTACTTAAGGAGCTTCACCGTGGCCATTCACATGTGTTCTTCGAAAATACTGTTAGATTATTCACATCCATTTAGCAAAATCTAAACGAACCTAACCAGTGCTTCTAGTTTCGTGTGGCGATCAATATGAATACTTTGCTAACTATATGTAGAACCCCTTCAATAACGATTCATCTTTCAGTCACAGGAAAATTTGTGTAACGTATACTATGCACTATGTTCTCGTCATTGGATCTAATAACCCACAGATAAAAGTAGCTAATTCGGATTGCTTATTTGATGCTCACTAATTTAGCCCCGCTGACTATAGATTATTTATCAGTTACTAGTTCTTGGCCAATTCTACCTCCACTAGACCAGTGGTTATTCTAGTTCCCTACTTCCGATTTATCCATATAAGGATCTAGATTTCTATTGTTTCTGTTCAATTTTCTTAGTTCATCAATCCATATCCTGATTCAATCCTGCGCATAAAACATTCTCCTTTTCAGAGCACTCCGAAAGTGTTTACTATAATGGAAATTTTTAGAAGCATCCTCGCCAATTGTTGCCATGTAATATTTGTCATCCGAGTTCCACATGAAAAGAACATTTACATCAGTACCAACATCCAGTCATAAAATTATGGTCACCAACTCTTGTTGACGGGGGTTTCCTTCACTACCTTATCTTATCATTTAGTGCATCATGCGCCTAAACCTGGGCAGGAGCAGATATGCTTTCTGTATCAATCTTAGATAAAATATTTTTTAACTTAAATTAAAAACTTTCAAATCATATAAAATTTTCCCAACAACGTAAGAAAAGCTTGAAAATATTTCATGCAAGATAATATGCACATGGAAATCAACGAACCTATTTTTACAAATAAAAATTAGGGGTTGGAACTTGTCAATGAAATTGGTACGCGACTTCAGACCTTATTGGTGAAAGTAGTCTAGTGGTCGACCAAACTGTGGAGCAGGCAATGTAGAGTTCAAGGGTTCGGTAAATGGGAATATACTTCCGTTGAAGGGTATTGTCTTACACACTATTTTTGATTTTGGACAATCTGGTCAACTTTCCATTGTGGCCGAGAGTTTTTCCAAGTCCCTGAAAGAAGAATAACCCCAATACATATGAAGATGCTATACTTTTTAAGGTTAAGATTTGTTGCGTGGAATCGCTTCGAGGGCTCGATTCATCTATAGAGTTTCAAAATCTGTGGTCAAAAAAAACAGTGGTATTCCAATGTTCCAAATGACAAGTCGGATATTGAAAGTTGTCGAAGTGAATCAAGTAAAAAAAAAAAGAAACTAAAATTGTCGAAGTAAAGTATTTGAATGTAAACTTATGTGTAAGAATCACCCAAAATATTGGGACAGCAGCTTAATGTCAGATTCGTAGGTCTATGGTCTATTTCGTCTATAAGTATTGAAAGATCATATAAGTACATATCAACAACAACATGTATTCCCTTCACTCTTTTCGAAATACAAAAACTATTTCTGGGAATGTTAATTGCAGTTATATGCAGGCGCGGCATTGTGATTACAAATCGTAACTGGGTCAACAAGAGTACTCAGGGCCAAAAGAAAGTTTCGCTATTGGAATCATTAAAAATATTTTCTTGT